>OMKZ01034463.1:0-12151 GCA_900302535.1 Neoniphon sammara | reverse complement strand
AGGAAAAAGACCGATGGAAAAATGTCCGAATGCGGCCAGTGGACCCCAGTTTCATCACACTCCTTTTCCGTCTGAAAAAAGTGCCTCCCAGATGCCCGAATTGCTGCTAATTTCTAATATCATTAGCATCATGTCTGCCAGTGTCATGCTAATGAGGCTTTAACATGACAATGAGGTTTTCTAAATGAGCAGCCAAGGGAAATGCAGCGCTCAAATAATTACACAGTAATACACTGCAAATCACGCCTTTACCGTGATCTCCAGGATTATGCCTGTCATGTGTTTGTTTCCAGCGAGGAAAGATGGCAGGCTCGAAATCATTTCCACCGAGCAGAACAGCCACAACATTTTGTTCTTCGCTGTATGTTTAATTAACAAAGTGTTCCAGAAGAATCTAATTAGATTAGCATAAGAAAATTAGAAAAAGGGAAATGAATAATGTAAATGGGGGGGAACTGCATTGATGTAGATCTTGGCAATCAACCAAGGCCAACATGTTTCAGAAACCTTGTCAGAAACACTAATGCTCTTATAGAGGAGAGGGAACTTAGTTGTGATAAATGCAAGCCGGGCTAACAAATGGGAACAAGGGCACACTTCAAGAAAGACTCCATAATAAGCAAGGAAACTTACGGAGGATAAACAACACAGATACCTGCTTCAGCTGCACCTTGTACACTGTCTTCCCTTATCTGCCTTTTTGACCCCTGAGCTGTCTGAAGGCTTGGCAGTTCCAGCCACAGTAAACAGTGGGAGATAACAGATACAGGAACTGAGTCAAACTGCAACAACAAAAGCTGCTCCAACACTTTTGGTTCCAATGGAGAAATTAGTTTCTAAACTTCCATCAGATTTTTAAAGTATTTTAGATAGTATTTTGAAAGCGATTGAGCAATATCACACTGGCTGAAGTTCATTGCTAGAGCAGGGAATAAGAACATGTGGAATGATTTCATATGATTAAATGCATATAACCTACTCCTCTGATCAGAAACATGTGCTTGTAGGAAAAGCTATAGGGAAAGCAAATAGATCCGAGCACAAACCAAACAGCTGTCTGTCTTCACAGCAGTGCAGCGTAATGTAATAAAAGCAGTTCAAATGAAAAACTAACAAACTGACAGGTGCTTCTAGACGATTTTCATAAGCTGGAAATACAACATTTCCTCTGGGAGCTGTGGGGCTTTTTTTTTATCAATTGGGACCATATGTTTTACGAATCTGCTTCTTATTAGTGGTAATAGCTGCCAGCCTAAACTTGGCTCTGGTCTGCAGCACTTCTAGCCACTGGATCTCCCAAAGGACGGAGGGGTAACACAGCCCCGAGGCCATTTAGGTTAACACCAGCTGAGGAACAGTGCTCAACTCGTCCACTGCAGCCAGGGGGCTCTTGGCTACGTCCAAACACCGTCCCATTCTTGGTTTCCTCTCCCGTAAGACCATGCAGGTAGTCATCCAGATGATGCAGCGAGTTGTGGTGGGAGGGGAGTTGGCTGGGATATCCACTGGAGGACCGCCAAGGTTTTCCCAACCTGCAGGGCAGCTCCAGAGGGAAGGGGGCACCTCCTGGGTCAACGGAAAGGATGTGGTGGGACGGAGCCACTATGTGCCAGCTGTCAAGAGCAGGATCCTAAGAGGCAGAGGTTAATAAGGCTTGGCGGGGGTGTTCCTATGGTGATTGCCATAGTTACCCAAGGCCTGAGCCAAAAGATAACTGCAGGGGAGGTAGAGTCAGGAGAGGACTGGACCACAGGAGCCCACTGAGGGAGGGGGAATTTTAGGGATTCAGCAATGTTGTAAACTTCACAGGCAATTAATATCCGTGCCAATGTGGAGAGCCTGAATAGTCTTTATTATGTGAAACTTGTTGCTGCTAAGCCATGAAGTGTGCATTTCATTAAAAAAAAAAAACGCAGCGTAATTGATGGGTTTTTTGTGAGAAGCCACAGTGATGGATAACAGTAGCTGAAGCAGCAAGAGCTACTTAAAAAGCTAATGGCTCTTACTCAAGTGGCTACAATTTTTAACAGCTGGTATTCAAGGGCGCTTAATTCACTGGAAGACGACATGAATGTTTCACATTCTGCCGTGATGCATTCAAACATCAGAGCCCTGCAGTGGGCCTCCAGCCTTGTATAAAGGTACTTTCCAGAGCAGTGTTTTCTTTTATCCAGGAAAATGATAAATTTAGCAATTTTACATGACTAAAATTTAAATATCATGAATTTGAATTTTGAAATTAAAATGCATTCTCATATTGAGTAGGTAAGACTACATTTTCCATTTTGTTAGTAGTAGAGCCAGTCAAAGAGCAATGGTTTCTTTCTAGACTCACCATTTTGCACTGATATTCAACAATTATACAGGGAGACATCCATGATAGAAGAGGCAGAGGGGCCAATCTCTTTTTGTCACCTGGAACAAGTCTCACTCTCCTGCTCTATTGCTGTCTTCACCAGCACATATGACCAATAGCTGAATAAAGCAAATTCACACCCATTCTCTGGGGGTTGTTGAAAGTCCTTCTGGGAAATGTAGGAAACCACAACCTGAAGAAAACTACAAGAGAGAAAAAAAAGAAACACCGGTAGAGGAAGCTGCAACTCCTCACCACAAAATAACTCCTGGAATGAACTTAACAAAACAGACTGATGACACATAACAGTGTACATGCAGATTGATTTTGCCTTATTTCATGATTTAGGTATGCAGTGTTTTTGCAATACTATTCTCCGCCTCAGCCTCTTGCCTCTCATTACCTACCTACCTAGCTCCTTCAAACATGGAGATTTTCCAGAAACTGCCTAAAACTGCATCTGACTTTGCAAAAGAATTGAGCCTTGACAAAGACAAAAAAGATTAAGACAACAAAACCTAAATTACTGTGCACGTGAACATGGTTTCGGAGCTCCCCTCTGTGCCATGATGTGTTGATGTGGAGTGATCTGGAACTGGGGTGGGCGGTCTGACGGGAGATGCTGAGTCCACACTCTTATAACAACCAAAGCCTAAACACAAGGGGCATTTAATAGCACTTTTGGGATCAGTGTTGCCGTTTTTGTCTTTGTTCTACTTAACTGGCTTTGTCTGTAGCCCAGGGGCTTACTGGACAGCAGTCAGCTCCGCTGTCTGGGCTACAGTCCAGGCTGGTGGTAGCGGTGGATGCTTTGGCTTTAGGCTTTAACCCCCGTGGTTGAACCTGAGCCCTGCAGCTGCTCATTACTGTGCAGTGGAGTGGAGTGCTGGAATTGCTTTATGAGCCCTGGGAAAGTCAGGAGGGATCTTCTGCCCACTACAAGGGAAGGCAATCCAGTTACAGCAATAGTGAGCTCGGGGACACACGGCTAGCCGAAGCTAATCCCAATATCCAATTTAAAATGTTGTGAAATGATAACCAGATGTCAAAGGTTTGTGTTTCTGCCTCGTAGTCCAGTGGGCTGTAGTGTGGGTTCTGGCTCGGCTAACCTGCGGGGGCGCAGACCAGGCTTTTGTTTCAAGGCAAATATTCGGAAAGTGATTTTTTCACAATGTGCTTGAAGATAATTATCTATGTGGGGCTGAGCACAATGGCTTTTCCTGGGCTAAATATATTGTTAGATATCATCAATTTGTGATGGTCAGTGCATTCTAGGAGTTTTTGAGTTTTTTGTTGTTGTTTTTTTTTTTTGAGGGGGGGTGGTCAAGTGTTATATTTTTTGTGCACTCACCTTCCCTCAATCTGCCTGATCTACATCAGTTTGTGAATTCCTAAGTTTCCCAGAATGCCTCTCAACAACCCCCAGAGAACAGGTGTGAACTATTTTCTATGAAACGTGGACATACGGGTATGGAAATATAGCAATCTAGCCCGGTGCTTTGTGAACACTGGGGCCTGGCTGTGATTGCTCAACATTGTCTTGTGGTTGCATTGCATTCTGGTCCACTTAGGCAATGCGACTGCTGGTGGAAAAACTCATATTTTTGCCTCTTCTATGATGGATATCTCCCAGAATTATTGCTGAACGTCAAAATGGCAGCTCTAGAAAGAAGCCCTTGCTCTTTGATTCTGAGGCAGAAAACCTAAACAATGATGTTTTAGATCACTGAAACTCCATGGTAGGTGCACGGGAAATATCACATCACAGCATCTACATTTGTCCTGGTATATGAAGAAATAAGTAATATAAGTAATACACCATCAAACAACGAAATGACCCCAGAAATGCAAGGTACAAAATCAGCAGGCGTTTCAACGCTGTGTTTTGGGGAGGATTTTTCTTGAACCATTCCATGATACTATTTGGTACATGGCCAGAGCCAGGCACCTGTGGTAAAAAGGGCTATCGCTATTCATACTTCCTCTGTTCCCTGTCTCGGCTCACTAACTCTGCTGAGTGCATTTCTCAAACTCATGTAAATCATTAGTGAGCCGCCTTAATGAACAGGCTGTTCACCTCTCCCTCTCTCCCCACCTGGCCCTCCCTGCTCCTTATCACCGCCAAGTGACAAATCCAAACGAGCAAACACTGAGTCACTGCACTTGTGTTTCCGACCTTCAATCGCAGCGAGTTATCGCAATAGCCTCAATTCAAACGCTGCCTCCCACCGTGAGGCAAGCAAGCATGACATGCCGGAGGAAACCGAGAGAGAGGGGGGAAATAAGTGAACGGAGGGTGGCTGCCAATGAGGCAGTGCTCATGGTTTACAGAAGAGAGGCCTGCTCAATCGATCAGCCACAGCCATTTGGGTCTAACGCAGGTAATCAGTCTGAATGAAACTGTGTTTACACAGTAATGCCCCATCTATTTGGCAGTGAAAAAAAGAATTGGCCTTCCAAATAGATTTACAAAAAACAAAAGTCGGCTTTGCTTTACTGTAAATAATCACCAGAGTAATGGAAATGCCACGTGTAATCCTTGCTAGAGAAAACATTACAGAAACCAAGTCAAGTATGGTCATAAAAAAGTTTCCTATACACCAATTAGATAAGACTCACACACTCCCAGTCTTCTTCCTTCAGCTTTTTTGCTTTGGTCTTTTCATGTCAGACAGCTGAACTACAATAAAATGTTAAATGCTTCATATCAGTTATACAGCATCAGTAATAAAAGTGAAAAAGCTTTAAGAGAGTCACACCATACAGTTTTTTCAGGAATACTAACCCTGAGTAGTAATGCACTTTGCAGTTCCAGACAATGTGCTTATCATGCTACTTCATCTTCTATTGTTGGGACAAGGCTGACACTGCCAATTCAGCTTCGTCTGTTTGCCTGCTCAATACACTCCCTCAACCTATTCACACTGGAGCAGGACTTTTGTATGTGACTCGCCATACGGAACAGGTGAGGGAAAAGACTACAATGGCAGAGGGGGGGGGCACCCTCTTTCTGCTTGGCACATCCCACTCTCAAAACACAACCTCCATCTCAGAGGAGATCTCCAAGCTCAATAATATTCCTTTTGAAATCTCTTGTATTTACTCCCTTGTTCCCATCCTGTCGCCCTCCTCCCTCACTGCTGAGAAAACACCTGTATCCACAACACAGGTTTTTGTTAAGGCTTCCTTGTTACAGGTAGCAATTTAGCGAGCATACAGCTTCAATGCATTTGTCCCTTGGCGTTTGAAGTTGAGAGAATAAAAGTGTGCACTGCTCGCATGGGATAGGCAGGCAGATTTAGGGTCTAAAAGAAGAACAGTAGTCGACAAATTCAATACAAATCAATAAGAAAATTTGTTAGCAATGAACTTTGTTATTGATTTGCTGCTTGGAACCAGGTATGGGTGTTAGGTCCTGTATGTAGGAGTGTTTGTGCTGGTTAAAGGTTAATTATAATCATATAGAGTTACCAAATTGAAATGTGACAAAAAGCAAAAATGTAACTTTTTTTATTTAATTTATTCAAGTAAAATTCTAAACTCATTGATGTGTTATTTTTACATTAAAACAAACTGAGCAGCCAAGCAGCATAATAACTGTGCCTTATGAAACCAATTCCTGCTTTTATTTATTTAACTGCATTAAGTATACTTAAAATCAAATATACAATTAATATCTTCTTTTGGATATAGCTAAAGTACACAACTTTAGTTAATATAATAATAACACAATAAAGCAAGCGCTATTACAGTTACATAAACCAATACATGTGTACTGTCTGTTAGCCTCAAATGAAAAACAAAACTAATAGATGCCACACAAATCGTGATTTAGATGGATTTCACTGAATTTCTGTGTAATTTAGAAGATTAGCATTTTTGTGTAATTTTCTGTTTAAAACTAATGCATTTACGGTGTTGTTGATATTGTTTTTTTCTGCCTCCAATCGATCAGTCAATTAATCAAAAAATATTCTTCAGATTAATTAATTATGAGCATAGTAGTTAGTTCCAGCAGCAAATGTAAGACGCACCAGAAGCTATCACATACTATTTGCTATTATTTTTGTAAAGACACAAGGAAGAAATCCACATATCAGCATTCAAAGCGATTATGAAGAATTTCCTAATACCAGGGAGCCATGCATTTATTTGAACTGAGCGCGGGCTGCACTGTATTGTTGGAAGTTACACCAGAACGACACCGGTGGTGCAGTGACACGTGACGACATACACACAAAACATGAATGGGGGAAGGAATTCGAGAAATGTCCAAAAGTCAACAGAGGCACAAATACTCTGCTAAATGGCCTCCTCAGGTTTCATTGTTAACTTGTGCTGTTACTCATTGCAGGGACATAATCAAAGATAGCAACATGCCTGTCAAGTCCTACCATCCAGTGAAGCAGTTAATAATAAATGAAGGGGCAGGTGAATGAAAGAGCAGTCTTGTTTTGTCTGCCTCAGGTTTTTAAAGCCTAAGCATAGTCGCGTCACGTTGAGATCAAGACAATACAAGGTAGAATCTGAGGACAGGGGTCAAAAGGTGACGCCAAAGGTCACAGACTGTGGAAGAACCGAAGGTGATTTGGAACCTCTGAGAATAACAATGTGAACAGAAACCAAAAAACTGCTAATCTTTTCAAATTTGTAGCTGGCATGCCAATGCCAAAAATATCTTCAAATGAGACTTGTACAAAACAGAAAAAAAAGTTGAAATACAAGCAGGCAAAATTGATACTGGAACTGAAACTTCAACTGATGTGGGTGGGTGGTCTGCTTAAGGTCTGTCGATCTGTCTGATACTAATAGGCAAAAATTAACCCCAACAAGCCATGGAGAATAACAAACCTTGGATATAGTTCACTTGCAAATATTTTGCAGAGAATTTCTGGATTTGTTTCAGGGATTTTAACATCTGATATGCTATGACAAAGACCTCAACAAGTGATTCTTTACATTCTAGGGAGGTAGGACTTTAAGAGAGAATAATACTTAGCAAGTGGTCTTGTCAGACCCTTCCTCGGGGTGATGGATCTTTGCCAGTAGCTGTAGCCCTGCCACTAACTCCATTAGAGATTCTCCTCCAACTCCCTGCTATGTGCTTAATGTTCACTTGGACCCATCCCCAGTTCTCGCCCTCTTTCGAGCTCCCATTCCCCTCTCACTTGGCCTGCCTCTCTCAGTCTCAGCACAATCAAGTGCCCCTGTCAGCGATGGGCATTTCATTACCTAAGTGCCAATTCCTTAGCAACCAAGCAGGTACTACAGCACTTAACCGCAAGCTGGCAACTGAATGCTAATGCAAAGCCTCACTCTACTGCCTTAACCCTCCCTGCATGCTCTTTTTGCATACTGCAGGACTACTCCGGAGTTCAGAACACGCTGAGAAATATAGAATAACTTTCTCTAAAAAGAATCCAGGGCATTTTATGGAGGGTGAAATCAATATGTCTAAGTGGCCCTCCTAAATAAATCCAGTTACGCTCTGGGCTGCTGCCAGGACTTTGGATGCTCAATGTTACTGTGCCTCTGTCCCTTTGTCCCATAAATGTTCCTGTAACCTGATTAAGTGTGATTGATCAGGATACTTGCAGAGTCCCTGACACAACTGTTTGTCATGCTATGGCTTAGAGTGACTCGGCCTTCAAGAGCAGGATCTGGGTTTAAGCTTCCTTGTCAGCAAGCGTCCATCTGAGGAGTCCTTGAATCCAGCTCCAGGCTGCTGTTCTGTAGCTGACCCTGACCTCTGACCTCTTTGTAGAGGAGTGCAAGAGAATGGAGAAGTTTCACACAGGGATTAATAAAGTGTCACATTTTCAAGTTATTCGTTAGAGTTTAATCTCTTAATCTATTGCTCTTACAAAAGATCACTTAGAGACCAGTTAGCTATGAGAAATATCAAATGTAAATGCTCTATCAATCACCCTCTCTGTTCACTGCCCACTTCCCACAGCAGAGCCGTCCAAAAAGGGACTGTGACTACATAACAGAGAGACGCATCTCCAACAAAACCCTTCCCCCAGGTCAGTGAGGGGGAAACGGCCGTCATCAGGTAAAATGACCCTTAATGCCTCCTGAATAGAGCGGCTAACTTTACGCAGCTAGGTCATTAGGGATACAAAAGGACAGGCCAAACAGAAAGACAAGACCACCATCCCCCATCCTCGAGTCCAAAGACTCAGAAGGGTTCCAAATCTAGCCTGTCTTTGCCCCACCACCATCCCGGCAAGCATCCAACTCCTGAATCCCCTCACGCTTTAGTCCTCTGTGAGCAACAGAGCAGAACAGGACACCTCCTCGGTATGAAAGAAACGAACAAAGTGGATAAATCTGGAATGGAAAAATTAACTGGATGTTTGCATTCGGCCGCTGCTCGGGTGAAGTAATCTTGATGGCTGAACGTGTGCTGAAACTTACAACAGTTCTGCACAAACGCCCCCGGGGGCCTTCTGGGAGACACTGACAGTCATTGCATTGGGTATGTTAACAATGTTTGCAGATGATTTGGAAGCCGGTGGGGGACCTGAGGACAGCTGAAGAAGAGGACGAGGGAGAGGCTAGAAGAAAGAACACGTTTGAAGGAGGAAGGAGCAGGTACTTGGTGTGCATTTCCCAGTGATTTGTGTCAGTATACAGACATGCAATTTATGCACAAACACCGACATTCGTACATACACACAGTCCCATTTCACTTGACCCATTCCAAACATTGAGCAAAGTTGCAGTCCAGACATCAAAGTGGTGTGGAGTTTGTGCATGCAGGCATTTACAGCCCTGCTTAGGGACCACGCGAGCACATTCACACATACACACACACACAGAGGCCCAGAGCAAGGCAGACAGCCAGACCTAGAAAGAACCAACAGCCAGAGCCACACAGCAACAACATGCGATCCCTTCCTCTAAGGACTCGGTGAAGAATGTTGGAAGTGAGTGCTAAGTTTTGCTAAATGGGAACTGTCATACTCTTGGTTTCCACTTTCCAAGTTTAGACAAATGTCAGTTAGCCGTGTCACTTCCTTCTACCTCCCCCTCAACGGAGTCAGGACTAAAGCCCAGAACAGGCCGATCCGACTTCAAAGAACAACCGAGACAGACAGGCAGATCACTTTGCACCGCATCACTTCTCCTGCTAAAAGTTATCCACCACACTATAACTGACGATCAACATGCAGCACATTCTGCGCCTGCTGAGAGGAAATAACTCTCCATATCAGGAGAGGGCAGGGGTCTTAAAAAAAGTAAACCGGAAGCCTCGGGATCGTGGAAAGGTGAAGAAACAAAGTAGCATTAGCCATTCACTTTCATGCCACTCTGACTGTCTTCAAACGGTTTTATTATATAAATCAGGACAAGAAGTTGCAGCTGCTCTGGTGCTGTTAGCCTGAAGGTCTTTTGCTGTGGAAGAAAGTCTGCTTACCACAACTAACTCTCTCTGGTAGGGTGGCTTGCTAGCTTGTTAGCACAACGTCAGCACAGTTAGATTTCCGTTTCTTGACTTGTGCCCTGATTCTCTTAGGCAGAACTGCCAATCAGGAAACTCTCTCTTACAGACAGCTTCTGCTGCAACATGGTAAATCAGCCGAGAAGCTGCCAAGGAGGTCCAGTGAGGTATGAAGGTGCAGGACACACCACACAGACTACAGGAGATATCAGGACATAGATGGCCAAAGACAAAAGCTGAGAGGCAATTGGCAACCTGATGTGTCGGAGGTTTGAGACACAATATGCGGGCCGATATGACTAGGAAATAATCTCCAATAATTACAACTTACAACTTACAATGAGTACAACAGTAGAAGAAGTTTCAATACCTGGGTAACCAGAAACTGCAAAGAATCAAAAAATGAATGAACAGGTTCAAGTGTTCCTACAATACATCTGTGACCAAAGAGGAATCGTGTAAAAGAAACAGCATAAGAGCTACAGAGAGAGATATAAAAAGGGAATTTTTCTTATCAGCCAAGTTCTAGACAGTGCTCCTCTGACAAGACGTTGACACAACCAAAAACACGCCTTCGCTGTAACAGCAGTCCCTTGAAATTTAAACTCTCTTAAATGCTTTTTCTTTGAGTCGAGTGCCTGTCACGTCCCAGGTCAGGTTACCCTGCCATGCAGAGCAACAAAGGGAAACTCAACAAAAAGGCAGCCCGAGCCCTGGCAGTGACTTCTGAAAGCCCTGCTTCGGAGAACAATAATTTCACCTCATTTAGAACGAAATCCCCGTGAATAATCTGCCGACATGAGAATCTGTCTCCCTAACCCGGAATAGATGGAACGAGTGTACGTGTGTGTGTATGTGTTTGGTGGCTCTCTGCCTCCCCCGACACTAGCCTGCTTAGGCCAGTATTTTTCATCTTAATGTTACAGATCCCCAAATATGCACTAATTAGGTTCAAGATCCATTTGGGATCACTTATAGCAAAAGAAAATTACTGTGAAATTACACATCTACACCTCAGAATTACACACAATTACACATGTACACCTAATTTTGCCTTGGACCCACTTCCAGCACCCCTGGGTGTCCACCGACCCCACTCTGAGATCCACTGTAAATCTGTAAATCTTAGTCCTGGTCTTGGATGACAGAACCAGAATCAGATTCCATGTTTGTGGTGCTAGACGTTGGCCAGTTTATACAAGGCTCTGCTGTGGAAAAGTAAAAACTACTGTTCCTACCACAACTGAGTCAAGTGTGGTGGGAGTACAACACTCACAGGGTGCATGTGTGTGTTGGGTTAAGGAGTTGGGTTTAGGGTAAATTTTTGACTTATATTTTCGGTGTGGTAAGAAATAAAGGTACTATCCATGGAATCCTCATGTAAATAGATGTTTTGCTATTCTCTATTGACTGATATAAAATAATGACTTTTGCTGTTCTAAACACCGAGTCTCTGGTTGGTCTTTCTGGCATTTCTAGCAGCAAAAACAGTGTTTTATTTGGAATAAACAGAAGGAGAACTAGGTAGTTAGCATGAGCAATGTTAGCCACCATGATTGAACAGATAAACAAAAGAGCGCCACCTACACAAGCTCAAACTCCACCAACAGAAGATCTTATTGCTGGACACTCTGTTTGACTGACAGGTGATCTCAGGGGAGCGCAGTGCAGAAACACCACAGCAACAAGCACCGAAGATGGAGACTACTTTTTAAGTCTCGAATCTCTGGGTTAAGCAGGTAGTGGTGAGAGTTCATGTTAGGGTTAGGGAGTGAATGTAGTCAAAGGTCCTCACAAGTACAGCATGTGTGTGTGAGACAGTGGGAGTGTATGTGTGTCCTGTGGGATCCAAACCCTTTTCACCCGCCTGTAGAACCAAAGATAAAGGGAAGGAGAATGTGGAACGAGAGTTTGGCCACAGCACCGCTGAGTTCAGGGCAATGCAACGCTCAGATCCAACTTAAAGAGAGTGTGCGTGTTTGAGAGAGAGAGAGAGAGAGAGGGGGGACAGGACTGTACCTCCACCCCACCAACCCCCACCTCCCTTTCCCTCTTTCAGACCTCTCTTTACGCTTTGATGAGCAGGCCGCAACAATACCCTGATTCTTCAGAGCCGCCATGGTTCCTCTCCTTAATCCCTCCTCCTCTTTCCAACAGCTCCTCCTCCCCTGAACTTGAGGTTGCTCCTCCGGGTGGCAAGTTTGGGGTGGGTGGGGGGTGGCACTAATCACTCTATTCTTTAACCCCCAGAACCCCAAAAAGCCCCCTTTTAACCAGCACATACCAGTGTTACGTAGATGTGCGTGCATTAAGCCGCCCTTCAGAGAGCAATGTTGTGTTGTTGACAG
>OMKZ01034462.1:0-11177 GCA_900302535.1 Neoniphon sammara | reverse complement strand
AGGGGGGGGCTGGGTCGGGGTTGGAGGTGTTTTATTCACTTCATGCATGCAACAGAGCAGGGATCCGCAGGGAAGTGGTGGGGTGTGTGTGTGTGTGTGTGAGGGGAAAGTTAGCATGCAGAAACTGTGGATAAGAGGTCAATGCAAGGACACACTGATTCTAGGGCTACTCCCATGCTACATAATGAAAAAATAAGGCGTTATGAACCTTTAAATGTCAATGCACTGGAATTATTATGACAGGCTGTAAAACATTAATGGAGTTTGATCTCAATCAGAAATTTGCTGCAATATTTTTTGCAAAGGGATGAAACTTTTTTCTTTAATTGAGGACATGTCATACAAGGAATGTTACAAAAATGCATTTAGACCAACATTTCAAATAGGTAGTAGCAAGGTATTTATGTCCATTTAAATGTGTTTGCATTACATCGATCACTTCCATTAAGTGCAACAAATGCAGCCTCAACAGTAGACAGTATTTTTGCGTGCTCCAGAATTTCTGGCTCCTGCAGATGAAACTGGCTTTGTTTAAATCAAACATCAGTCTCTTATTAATAACTACAAACAGAACAGGCTGTTCAAGGATTGTTCATGTTAACTATGAGCATAACATTTACAACATGTAACAGCTAGCTCACTACGATGATTCATAATCAATGACTAAGAATTATCAATGAACATGTGTGCCTTGCTTGAAAACAGGCCATGAAATGAATAGTTGCATGAATGAGTTGCTGGAGGAATAATTTCCTCTCCAGTTTAGAACATGAAAAAAAGTTCTGTGATGCTCTTGCAGAGCATCAAAGTTATAGTTAACAGTTACTCATAAAACATTACGAGCAGCATGAAGAATGTGCATCAATATCAAAATAAATATGCTGTCTGATACATCAAGTGCAGTATTGTCTGTATGTTGTGTCATCATGTCATAACAGTAAAATTTAGCACTTTACATTACAACTGTTTTTGACACATTTAATGAAAGTTGATGTTTGGATCTCAGGCTATTTATACAAATTTGATTAAAAGAATGTGCACTTATGGTGACTTTGGAATGAATAAAGGCGATGACATAATTTGCACCGGATTTTTTTTTCTTTTTTACAAAAGTGTAAACAGTTAAGCAAAAAAACAGATATGGGCAGATCAGACCTTAATGCAATATACTAAGTCATCTTACACTCGTCTTTGCCCTTTGCTTTACCTTTCTTACTGTTCTGTTTTGAATCTTTTCCTAAGTTGCTGGCCACTTTGTCCTCAGTCTTTGGATTAACCAATTTTTCTCCCTGCAACTCATGCTTAATGGCATCTTCTCCTTGCTCTACTGGTAAAGATAATTCTTGGTTTACTTCTTCAACACTGTTGCTTTCTACAATACCCAGCTCTCCAACATTCCCAACTTTTGCTTCCTCTAAAATGGACTCATCTGCTACTCCTATTTCCTTTTCCACTGTGTTTTGCTGCTCATCTCCCTCCTTCTCAGATGAGACCTCCACTTTATCCATTGAGTTTGAGTCCTCCTGAGTGACACTACCCAACTCATCTTGTATGCCTGCCTTGCTGCCCTCATCAGCTGTACACTTCTCTTCACTGCTTTCAACTGGCTCCTCTTCTGTTTGCAGCGGTGGCTCCGTGGCTTCATTTGACACTGGATCACATTGGGAAGACACTAAATTACCATTGTTGTCTTCCTCTGACATGACTTCCATTCCTCTATCAACTTCGTCCTGTGGCGTTTTTAAAGTGTCACTTGTGGCTATGGCTGCCTCCATATCCATGTCATCAAAGTCAAACGACTGCCCTTCCTCGTCTTCATCCTCCTCTCCTTCACTATCCTGCTGGGCGGGTTGAGATGAGTTGCAATCGTCTGGCTTGTCCTCATTAGATTCATATTGTTGCCTTTCCACTGGACTAGGAGATTTTTCACTTTCCTGGTCATCTTGACTATTTTGTTGTTGACAATCTTCAGCCATGGCCAATCCTCCATCACTGTCGTCCTGCTCAACAGGGGAACAGATCTCAGTAGCTTCTTCTGCAGAGTTTGCTGTCTGCAATATCCCGATGGTATCACTCTCTTCTGTTTCCAAGGAATCTTCAGCATTTGATTCATCATTTTGATCCACACAGTGTGCTGTGTTCAAATCTTGGCTTTCTACTGGACAACTAGATATGTCGTCAAAATGCTCAGCTTCAATTTCTGTCTCTGAAAGGCTCTTTTCAGGCACAAATGCATCACTGTGTTTCAATGATGATGCACTGTCACAACTTATTTCTGCATCTGTTGGGACTGGCGTTGAGGGGTCGTCCCGCTGAAGTGAATCTTCCCTCATTCCTCCATTCAGCTCTTCTTCTCCTGTCCCTTCCAATCTTAGCTCTGATTGATCATTATCATGATCAGGATCAGTGCAAGAAAAGGATTTTTGTTCCATCTCTGGTCCTGGCTCCTCCTCATCCTTGACCGCCTCTGTTACCTCCAAAGGTCCCCCAGTGGATTCCATGATGTCAGCGTCATTTTCTGGGTTTGTCATTGTGGACTGTTCAGATTCCAATGGCACTTCTGAGCCAGATAAGCTCTCAAGACAATCAAAGAAGCTATCAGTGCTTGATGGGGCAACCAACTTGTTGTCCTCACTCTTAGAGTTGTTTGTGGATTCAGACTCATTGGTGGCTCCATGAGCATTACTTGTATCTTGTGATTCAACCTCAACGTTTTCTTCACTGTTTTTGGTTTCTAAGCTGTTTTCGGGCTTATCAGTTGTGCAATCTAATTTGACATCATCCACAGACTCAACTTTATCCACTGCACTATCAGTAACTCCTGATTCAATCTGAGCAACTCCAGACTTAACTGAGACTTCTGCTTCATATTTAGAGTTATCTACATTTGAAGTGCATTCTCCATCATGGTCATCAGTGCTTTTGGTAGTTTTGGAGCTATCAGTAAGATTAGTTTTACTGTCAACATATTCTGTATTGGGACTTATTACAGATTCCACTGCTTTTGGTTTCTCTGTTTCCAAATTATGTTGCTTGTCCTGATCATCCTCACCTTGATCCATTCTTGATTCCTTCAGAGTTTCAATGGAAGAATCATCAACCTCAGGTTCTTTTGCAGGCTCATTATTCCTTGTAGCCAACTCTACATCTTTCTCTGTTTTGTTATTTTCCTTCTCCGTAATACTTTTTTCCTTTGCATCATTCTTTTGGTTTTCATCATCCTGAGTCCCTCCCTTCTTCTTCTTACCCCTCTTCTTCTTTTTCTTCTTCTTGCCTGTGGCAGCAGCACCCTGAGTCTGAGATTTGTTAGAGATTTCCTCTAAATCATCTGCCTCTTCAGCATTCTCAGCCTCATGTTGAGCTTCAGCATTTGATATGGCTGTGGTTGAATCACCAGGCAGGCTTACTTTCCTGTTATTTTCAGTGGCTTCTTGCTGTTGACACAAGTCGGTACTGCTTATGGTTGATTTACTTGCCTCAGCTTCCTCTGGTTTGTTTACTTGCTCTTCAGAGAGATTGTTACATGTCTCTCTGACATCATCACTACCCTCAGTGAGTACATTTTCTGATTCACTAGTATTAACTTTTTCTGCTACTATCTCCTCTCTTCCTGTTTCCCCTTTATCTCCCATCTCAACCATTCCTGCCCCTGTAGCTTTTTCTTCAGGACTTGCTACAATCCCTTCAAACTCAGAATTATGAATCATTGTATCTTTTGCATCTGTGATTTGAGTCTCATTCATTTCAACGTCAGAGTCCTTGCTGAAGCCATTTTCTCCAACAGTGTCCTCGACTGTGGGCAAGCGTGCCTGTTCTTCTTCTCTAGATGTGGAAACACTAGCAAGATTACAGGGTGCTGCAGAGCTCAAGGGGCTCTCTTTAGCTTCCTCGAGCATTTCTTGATGCTGATCTGGATCCACATCTTCCTCTCGGCTACTTCTCACCTGAATCCCCTGTGCGCTGCCTGAGAGATCATGAAGAGCAGACGGTGATGGAGGGCCAAGAAAGGACGAATTGATACAAGACTTTCAACTTTTTTACCTTGGCCAAAAAGCGCAACAGCAGAAATCAAGACAGTGCAGACTCTAGACTGATTCAGCAGCAAGAAAAAGTGGGAAAAAGACAAGGAGGACAACCATGAAAAGCACATCAAAAATTAAGAAGAAGAGGAGGAAGAGCAGATCACCGAAATGAAGTCCTTGATCCCAGATGCATCAGCAAGATAGAAGAGAGGTTGGTCCTTTGAAAAAACTTTATCAAAGTGATTTTGGTTGTTGTTGGTCAATGAGCAAACAGTTAACACGCAACACTGTTCATGGCACTTGTAGAGGGAAATACATGTAATAGCTCAATTAAAATCTTGTCTCTAGTCTATACAGCTACTCTGATGTAAGTTTAGTATCCCAACACAAACTTAGAAAAACCCTCAAAATAAATGATTTAAACTTCTAAACCAACTTACACTGCAAAAATATCTTTCCAGACACCAAGACAACAGAGACCTGCCACTGAACCCTGTCAGTGTAAAATTAACAACACCGTCACTCAAAGAAACCCTAACTATACACACAATGTGTGTTTTGATTGACTGATATACAGTGAATGTATAAAAATAAAGTTAAATAATAAAATGGTGCAAGAGCAAATAAAACAAAAGCCAGAAAGTTAGTAATGAAGACAGTTTTGAAGGTAAGCTGCCACTGGGTTTGTCAGTTAAATGTAAGATTATGAAAGAGTGCAAGAAGTATGAAGGCTTAAGGTCAGTGCAAATCAGAGTTAAGTTTAAATGTTGTAGGTGCATAATGCTGCAGAGCAGGATTAGAGGTGAGGAGTTCATTCCAAAAGAAAATATCCAAGTGTGAATGTGAATGCAATATTACTGAAGCTACTTGTCATTTGTATTTACTGAATAGTGACATTTTAGAACATGCGATCATCTGTATATTTCAAACAACTGAGCAAAGAGGTAACCCTTTTCCACAGAATGGATATACAGCATTTTGGAATGAAAGCCTTTAGCTTTGTGCTAAGCTGTGTGTTAAGACGCCGTGCATTGATGTTTTTGTACAGTGTGTTTTACCGAGCATACTGTTCCCTTCCGTTGGGGAAGTCTGTGAATCCTGAGCCAGTCGGGAGGCGGGGTCTCCACTGGATGACCCGTCGCTTTCTGCCTCAACGATTTCCCCATTGATGTTCAGGTCAGGTCCCAACACTATTCCATGTTTCTAGACAAAATAAGAGCATGAACTTTAGTGCTGTACGTCTCACAACTGGAAAATTAGTTGCAAAATGAAGCTGCATTATTTAATAAAAGATAACTCAAATAATAATAATTTGCAAAGACTTAAATCTCATATTTAAGAAATAAACCTGAAACAAAGTAAAGCAAAATTAAACCTGGGAGGTATTTGCATTGTAAGCATGGGGGGACAGTAGGACCAAACAATTACTGATCAATTATTTGAACTTCAAACAATACTTCAGGATCCGGTTTTCCTTCTAGAAAACTTTGACATTTTAAAGGTTCAAATTTACCTCCTAAAACTACACACAGCAGCTTGAATTCACACTCCTAAAAAGAACTGCAATAATACAACAATCATTTCACACTGAGTACCTTCAGAATATCTTTCAGTTTGACCACCTCGTCTCTGAGCTCATCTCGCTCAATGCGGATTGCATCTGTATATTCTTTCTGTCGCTCTAAGGCCTGAGGAAAACCCCCGAGTGGCAGAGATGAAGTGCAGAAGAGGCAGAAGAAAAAAGTGATAAGGAAGGGAAAGAAAGCCAACAGTTTCAAGCAAAGGAAAGTGAATGGAAAACCCAGAATAAATTGATGAATCACAAAACTCTTGGGTCATACCCCAATTTTTTTATCCTTCCATTCCACAGTCTCCTGCAGGTCAGATATTTCCCTAACAAAACCGTCCTGCTTCATACGCAACTGACGGATCTCCTGAACAGCAGGAAAGGGCAAAACAACAGTTAGAAAAGCAGAGTGAGAAATCAGAGAAAAATAAGCAGTGCGAGGTAAAAAGACGGTAAAGTTCTGAAATTTACAACCTTACATGCAGCCTTACTACAGCAGCACCCGAAAAGTAAAAAATATTAAGTGAAAGGTAGCTGGTTGTTGATTTTTTTAATACCTTCATTTCTCCAGGGGAAATGTGGTTATTCTGCACTCTGCTTCACGCTCACACAGTTTCACACACTCATACCTGGGAACAAATGGGACACCTGTACTCACATTTAGCAGCTCTTCGCTCTGTTTTAGCGTCTCTTTCATTTCATTGAACTGGAACTGAAGCACGCTGTGGGCATGCTTCTCTCGCTCGTGCTCCTGGGAGGAACAAGAGAGAAGGCTTCAAAACAAAGAACTGGGCTTCTTTTAGAGAGATAATGAAGAGATCATTTCCAAAACGCTGATCTTTCTGGCAGCCAAGGACACCAGTTACCTCACTTGAAAAAGTTTGCTTGAATTTTATGCTGTCAATCAAGGACTCACCACAACACTCACTGCATGGATCAGATCACAACTGATGTTAGAAATTCAGGTATTAAACAACTTCGAGGTTTCAGTGGAATATGTTCAGTGCAATAAAAGATTAAAGTCCTCCTGATTAACAGCCGACTGCTTCTTCTTTCATGTCCAAGCCTGGTTTGCTAGGCGAACCCGTTAAGCAATTAAAGTTGAGTCTCGTATTCCTATCATACCTTTTCTAATCAATCCCTTTATTTATTTACCTTTCATTTTAACTAAAACTATCACTATCTATCTGCCACTCTGCCTGTTGTACCTTGACTTTCTCCTCGTACTCGCGGCGTGACTCAGACAGCAGCTCCTCCAGCTCCATGAGCGAGTCCTTCAGCGTGTCAACCTGGTACATCAGGTTGTTCTTCTCGTTGTCCAGCTGGGCGTTGGACACCATGGCCTTGCGGTACTTCTCCTCCACCTCCACTAAGGCGTCCTAATAAGGAGTCATGAAATGAAAAGCATACATGTATGAGTACAGGTGCCGCCTTCCTTGTCTTCTCAGTAACAAAATAATGCCAAGGCTTACCAAGCTCTGCTAAATATCTGCAAATGATATGCGTGGAGTACCACATGGATGGAGCTTGCCGCATAGGACGATAAAATCAATGCCAAAAAATTCAGAGAATCACAGGGAAATCTATTCACAAGTCAAATTAGTATACTTTTCTGCATCTGATCAACTGGAAACCCTGGTAAGGAGGCTAAAATGAATACTAAGAATTACAGGCAAAACACTGTTTGACCTGCAGGTTTAATGAAGAAGTGACACACACACATGGATAAATGACAATAACGTGGATTAGAGAAGCTTGCAACTTGCCGGTTAGATTTCCAGTTATGCAGTTGGCAGAGTGGCACAGCAGTTGGAAAAATGTGCACAGGGGAATTGGATGAGCGACTACATGCACTTATTCATCAACACCAACACTGGTATCCTTGAGCGAGGCACTTAACCCCCACACTGCTCAGGGTGACAATAGTAAAAGACGACGGATGCGCTCTTGGTTCTGCATTTAGTAGGAAATTGCAGGACTGCTTTGAACTAAGTTATTCATCAATTCAAGCAAATAAAGCATTCAAGGATATTTATTGGTTGGTTCCCTTATTTCTGGCAGTAGAGGTCTTTTTCTTGATTTTTTTTTTTTTTAAATAAAAGACAGGATCTCATGTAACTATCCATTGTGCTATTTGGGTGAGCTGACTAAATGATTTGGTTAGCAGTCAAAAGTCAGTTAAAAGTAGGGAAGCCCTCACAACCAGGGCAAGTTAGGGGACAGCAAACCCACTGATTAATGACAGCAAGTCAGGAGTTGCATCTTTTTTAAGGGACTCAGACTTGTACCTTGACTTCTTTGAGGTTCTGCATGTACTTGGTTTCCACATCTTGAATCTGATCCTTCAGTTCATGAATCTCCTGGGGTAAAGAGTGCAGCAGGTGTGAGCGGAGAGGCGTGGCGTGACAGCATCGAAAAAGGTAAAGCAGAAAGTTTGGTGACAGAGCAATGAGAGCGGTAACAGAGACGTCTGTGCAGAGAGGAAAGAAATGACATGGAAGCAAAAGGCTGGACTGGAGGAAATGGGAATTCCCAGTCAGGTCAATAGATTATCTGGCTGGTAATCTTGAGGTGGTTGCCATATAGTATGACACTTGACCATGTTGAAAATGAAAAGGTAAAATTCACCTTTGGACTTTTGCCCACTGTTATACATTGTCAAACTGTGATGCTCAATACATGCAAGTAACATCACCAATAACAGTTTATTTAAACAGTGTTTAAGCAGCAAGGTGGATTTTTTCCTTTAAAGCAGGCATTAGATGTGTGAGACTCATATCAAAGGCATCATAAATATTTCAGGGTCAGCTGTGTGGAACGTTCTACTTTTCTGTCCAGTTTGTGTCCACACATGAATCAGTGCTTATATGATGGCAATATTGTCAAAATCCTCCAACAGCCATCTGGATGTACCAAATGATAAATCCACAATCCTTCAGGAAGTGTTCATTCTGTCCAAATTCGGTCATTAAGAAGATACCTATGGTTCCACAGGTACGAGAGGAATCTCCACCTTTGTAGATTTACCTTGATTTCTCGTATGGAAGCCTCAGTGTCTAAAGTTATAGCCGTGTCTCCACTTCCTCTCCGGGAGGAAGTGCCACCTAAAGAGGTGAGGGTCGCTGCTGTTAAGGCAGAAGCTGCTGGAGATCCCTGAGGGAGAGAAGAATGACGACAAAAATGATTACCATATTTGTACAGCATTTCCTGACAGCTGCAAAATGCTGTAAAACAAAAGAAATGTTGTAACCTATGCTATCCATGTGCTCCAGGTGTCATCCTTGCACCTTAACATAGTAACTGTCCCCTTCATGCAAACATTAAAATGTAGTACCTAAAATTTATCGGGACAAATTCAATTCACATCAAATTCAAAGAAAATGGTATCTTATGTTCAAAGCTCAAACGAAGCAGCTATTAAAAAGCCCATCAGGAGAAAAAGATAATCTTGTGAAGAAAATCAAAATCCATCTCTTCATAAAACTTTTTCTATTTATTTATTTATTTTTTAGTGGTGTGATCCACTCACCTTTTCGAGATAATCTCTGTCTTCCACCTGTTGAGACAGAAACAAAATACTGTCAGGGCAAACCAAACTTTAGCACCAGAGGCTGATGTAAAGGCCACAGGGCCGAGACACACTGATGAAGAACGGAGAGAGGGGTAAGTTGGTCCCAAAATCCTTCACTGCAGACACTTCTTCATCAACAAGAACATCAACCATGACGCCTCCATCCAACCAAAAAACATTTTCAACCGACAGATGGAGCATTAAATTTAAACAAACAAACAAAACAAAAAAAAAACATAAAACCACTCATAGTCAGCTTTACCTCAGCACCTTAAACAGAACAAAACCCAGTCACAAGGTGAGTTCATTGGCAGTCTCCATGCACAGTCAACACAAACCAATCTCTGACACCAAGTTAGACTCTCTACACACAGTGCACCTTCATCCTTCTTGTGCACAGAGAGAAAAGTGGCAACAACAAACAAGGATTCCCGGACAGATCAGGACAGCCGTGGCCTCCTGCAGGTGCAAACCCGACTCACATCCGAAAAGTCAGGGATAGTAACGTCGTCCAGGTCCCTGAGGCCACTGCTGCTGGCCGCGCTCCTCAGGAAACTGGCCACAGAGCTGCAGTTGTCCTGCAACGGCCACCAGGGGGCGAAACACAACAACAAACAAGTCTGTCACTTCTGGTACTGTATGTCACCACTTGTACTTCCTCAAAAAGAGACACTTAGCAGATGAGTGGAGGAAGCTTATTCCAAACTGACATGGTGCAAAATTTTATGTGAAGAGAAAGAATAAAGTAAAACTGATTTTAAGTGCTCAGATGGGCTGAAATGTTTCTGTATTCTCATTTTTTGGAACACGTCAAAATAAAAGAATGCTGCATTGTACCAACTCGGCTCCTTAATGTTATTTATTTATTTTGAGGCTTGACTGACTGGTGTGTGCAGGCTCTTATTAACTTTTGACAGCATGTGAACTATGATTTTGAGTCAACACACCCAGTATAATCACTGTCGCCACAGACATGGCATCAAACATGTTTATTAAGCACATGTATTTTTTTATGCAGAGGGAGAGCAAGAGAAAGTAGCTGTATGTATATATGAATTAACAGTATCAAACTACAACCAAAAAATTAATGAATATTTATATTATTCATATATATTATTCAATATTTCTACACTTGTCAAATTGACATCATTGCATGTTTACATTACTGATATGTACAATTTATTCTGATGCCAGAGCAGAGCTTCATGGACCTATAAAATATTTTTAATTATTAATTCATTATTTTTAAATATTTGTAATTGTGTAAAAGTGCAACTTAACACATCCAAAAAAGTACTTATGTTATTTCTCTACTGTATGTCACTTAAAAACGTGGGACTAAATGCCAAAGACTCTGGGAAGTATCTGCAATTTTATTCATTTACTTTTTTGGGCTTTACTTTTGCTGGCCTGTTTTGACATCATCCCATAATGCTTTTCCAGTCGTGACGGACAAGCCTTGACTAAAGCCCTGTCAGATGATGCAGGCTTGTGACAGATGGGCCCCATCAGCCACTGCAGCTCGTCCAAAACTCAGTGAACTGGACTGATGACCATAAGGACCGAGGACTTAAGTTTTATGGTCACATTTATGTGATGCTCTTATCCGGAGAATCTTACAGTGGGATGAGCTTCAATTCATAGTTCACCAACCTCAAAACAAAGCACTGCCATGCTCTACCACAGGACCAGCAGAATGTCTGCAGATACAAATCAAATTTAACATTGCCATGCCTACGCAGTAAACAAATGCCACATAATAGAGAGAGCATAACTCCCAGAATTAAACATGGTCTAATTACAGGCGGAGTTCATAACCAGAGAATCTTAGGAATCGAACCAATTTTGTGGTGTGATTACACAATAGCTATTAAGTTTTGCAGATGTGGGAAAGTCACATATCCACTTAAGTGGTTACAAAGCCTCATCATGCTGTGAGCTACACTCATTAAAAATAGGCCGATGCATTTAAACCAATACTCCAGTGGAAGCCCCAGTGTTGGGTGTCAGGGTGTCA
>OMKZ01034459.1:0-10627 GCA_900302535.1 Neoniphon sammara | reverse complement strand
TGGGTGTTGCAAGGTGACAGTGCGGGAGAACACAATGCAAATGGGGGGAAAGAGAGTTTTGGGAGGGAGAAGGTGGGTAGAAAGAGACAGAGTGGGTGAGGGAGATGGAGAGGGAGAGAAAGAGAGAATTTTATAGTTAACTCAGTCAACCTTTCTATGTGGCTTTAAAATGCGTCTCCTCTGACTCATAACTGCTGCCAGTCTCAGCCTAGGGAACCAGACAAAGGGCTCTCAGGTGCCTGACTGAAATAAAGATGGAGAAAGAAAGGAGATTTGTGTGTGTGAGAGAGTGAGAGAGAAAGAAAGAGAGAGAGAGAGAGAGAGAGAGAAAAGAGGTGTCTTGTGCAGCAGTTCTCACAGAGGAAGCGTCAGGACTGTGGGGAAGGGGTGAGTTCGGATGAGACAGTTCCTCTGCAGGGAGACAGACGAGAGGAAAAGGCAAAGCCAGTGGGACCTATACTGAGCTCAGCCAGTTGTGACACATTCAGATAGAAATTCATTATACCGAATGCCATCATGCAAATGAGGGAGAGGTCAGCTGGGGCTCGCGGCACCCCACATTGGAGATTCTGCGCCCCCGAGGGACATGGCTTGACATTCCCAGTGGGTCCGCTCCAGGCGCCATTTGTTGGAGTGTGTGTTAACACAGGGCTCCGAACGCTTTCTTCTCTCACTTTTCACTCCAACTCCACAGCTAATAAGGTGGATGTATTATCAGGGTTGGGTACATTATTTCCAAAAATATATATTCCACTACCCAAAGTCTTACAGGTACAGATACAGGTAAGTACAGATAAGAAAAAGTGAAGTGACACTTTCTATCTAAAGAACAGCTGCCACTTTTTAAATGGCATCTTGAGTTTCTCATGTTCACCCAAAAAGCATTCCTAGAAATAATCCTCTTATTTTTCACAAGCTTTTGTAAACATATTAGGTTTTTGGTAATATAATTGAATACATTATCATTTGTTTTTCTTTTTAGAGTATGTAACACCATTAGAAATATTACATTACTACCCAATTCTGTGTTATTTTTTCCTTTGGTGTGCCATCCTTTTTAATTGCTTACCCTGGAGTTTGCATGTGTAATTCAAATTCAGCTTGGATAAATAAATACACATCATCAACTGAAATCTCTGGGTGGTTTTGAATAGCTTAAACTGGGCCACTGATTTTCATGCTTCCGGTTGATTTGCAAATGCACTGAATGACTTGCTTACATCAGGCCCTTAAGACGGAGACATGCTTGCTGAGACAATTTGTGTTTCTCGCTGGACTTACCGGACTGATGGAGAAGACTGGAACAGACGATCAGTTGTGGGTTGTGATGTAGGTTGCTTCTGTCGGTGATAGATGTGCAGGGTGGGAGCACACGGTACTGTATCTAATTAAGATGGCATACACTAGAAAGAGCTGTTGAATCATTTTTCTTCTCTGGGAATGAAGCAGTATGGTAACACAATACTTTTGTTTCTCGGTCTGCGCTTTGCCAGATTGTTCCCTCCATCTTCTGACAGTTGAATAGAGAAGAAGATTAGAATGGATCTTGAAATATGTGCAATGCAGATGTATCTACAATACCAGTCACGATTTTTACAGCATGCCCTACATGGTACCATCATAGATTCTGCCTACAGTTCCAGTTCCAGTAGTTCTCTGTCCTTCTCTCTCGGTTTTGTCTCTGTCCAAGTCTTGTACTTTCTGCCTTATGCTCCTGCCCACCGTCATCTGGCTTGTTGCTTCCCACTCTGTCATCCCCCCTGCCTATCACCTGCCCATCTCACTTGTCTCCCTGCCCATCAGCTCCATGCCAAGGGAGATACGAAATCCACATATCATGGGTGTCACTACCCACTTTGTACCACTACCTGATTTGGACCACACCAACCAACCCTTGCTCTAACCTTAAACGAATATTCCAAAGTTTGGGGAAAAATGCCCTTTTTTCAGTTTTTTAAAAAAGCGAGAGTCACTTTAGAAGAAGTTAGATGGTAGCAACTATAACTGATGAACATATGTGTTCAAGTTCCAAGTCGTGTATTTCCTTACTGTGTAACACACGATACATTTGGCATTGCTGTGAGGTTTTATTTTTTCACTTTGACGGAGCTAGGCTAATGACTCCTGTAAACTTATGCTAAGCTAACATGAAATGCTACCCATCGGAACTGAACCAGTGGACATACAGAGGTGAAAATGACATAACATCTTGTCTCACTTTGGGTAAGTCAGAAAAAGGGTACTTTACCCCAAACACTGGAGCACTCCTTTAACCGTTAACCCGTGTGTACATGGTCCAAATCGGGGAGGTCTCCAAATTGGGTAGCCAAAATGGATGTGCACACCCAGCAGGTGCATTTATTATCTCACACCTGGTTGTGTCCTGCCTCCGCAGCTGCCTCTCATTAGCTCATTATCTCAGACTACTTAAGCCTGGCTTTCCTCCCTATTATTTGTCAGTTTGTTTGCAATTGCTTAGCATTCAGACGGCTTCTCTGCCTGACTCTATTCTAGTCTAACCTAGTTTTTGTTGTTGCATTTGTAATATGTTCTGCCTACACTTGGTTGCCTGTCTACCTTGCTGTTTAGAACTCTAGCGGAGTCTCCCCTATTGTTTGCTGCCTTCCTTGCCCAGTTGTACTGTATCTCCACCTTGATCTTCAGTAAATGTCCTCAACCTACTGCATTTGTGTCCTTACCTGCATTCTCACAGATCCAGTGAATTGCAGCTGCTTCACACATAATCAAAATGCATATTATTTTATCTTTCGCATGCAATCTCTACCATACCTTGTATGTCCAGTACAAAAAATATATAGCAACTTATCTTGGTGACCTTTGTGCAAGAAAACGTTTCACGTGGTCTCATAGTCACATAGTGCCATCACAAGATACATAGACAACAGGAAATCACTATTAGTGCAATGGGACAGTGCATGATTTTATCGGTAGCACTATGGAGCATCATACCAGCATGAGACATTAAGAAGGAAATACATGGACCAAGTTCTGAGCAATGCGGAGCAGGGTTCCTTAGCTGTGCCAAGTCATGCGGAGACATTATAAACATTGCAAGCTTGTGCAAACAGCACTTTGTAAAATAAATTGGATGGACTCCACTGCAAAAGAGCAACAGCTTTGTCTACGGTCAGCTCCGATGGTATGGGGTGTAATAACAGTGGTGGAGACCTAGCAGGGCTGCTGAATAGGGTGACAGCTCTTGGGAATAAGCTGATAATGGCCCAGTGCCATCTCCTAGAGGAAAGTTTCTGGAACAGGTTGCCTGGGTGTGCAGGGTTGACAGCAGCCCTGGCAGTCATTGGCGCCACACAGCTCCTTCATGGAGGCCAGCTGACAGCCAATCACCTGCTCAGCGGTGCAGACAATAGATTGGAGCTCGGCCTTGGAATGGGAGGAGGCAGAGGAGAACGAGACTGTGATGGACAATGTAAGGATGCTTTCAAGTGACTGACTGGTAGAATTGGAGAAGGATTGGTTGGGAGACATTGAGCTTCTTCAGGTGCCACAGGAGGAAGATCTTTTGCTGTACTTTTTTAAAGACAGGAGAAGTTCTCCTCCCATTTAATGGTGTTGGCTATGGTTCACCCAAGGAACTGACTTCTGGGTTTGTGCCTGAGGCTAGTGTGAAGTCCACACTAGGATGGGTAAATTTTGAAAACGCAACTTTTCTGGCCTTCCGTCCACACTAAAGCACAGCCTATTCAACCACAGAAAATGGCTATTTTCGAATATTCCCTCCAAAGTGGATGCATTTTAATATGCCAGTTCAGAATTGCAGTTTAGACAAGAAGAAATAAAGAAAAAAAGAGAATTTTGATAATATTTATATATGATTGTCATGTGGTCACATCCAAAATGAGCTGTACTCATTAGTAGGTACTTAAACTTCATTGTCTGTCTGGACAAAGACATGCGGCTTGCTTTTATCCGATTCGTCTCTTAATTTAACATCCTACTGGTGCTTCATATATTCAGTTAACACAGGTATATTCCCACATGGGCTAACAGGCTTATGTTCCTATGATCACACTTATGTAAATGGCAGGAATGTTATATAGCTCATGGATCAAGGCCATTCACGTCCAATAAAGTAGATGTCACTGTTTTTGAGTCTTGTTGAGCGTGTCACTGTGGACATAAAACTCAAAAATGGCCTATGCAAACCGAAAGACACAAATATGTCATTTTCAGATTTACTCAGCTTAGCATGGACAATAATCTAAGAGGGCACCATGCCAATCCTCATCTGTGCAGTTTCGTGTGCTGTCAGTGATGTGGTCTGCTTCCGCTTTGGAGATGAGGCCCACAAGTGTCGTCTATAAGCAATTTGAAGGATGGGCAGCAGGAGCCACTGTGATTGGTGCAAAGGAAATAGAGGAGGGAAGTTAAGGTGCGTCCCTATGGTGCAGTGCCCCAAAAGTGAAAAATGTTGTTTGAAAAATTCAATTTCTGCTCTCTTTACAGCTGTCAGTAGGTGTGAGGATGATCTGGCAACGAGTTAATGGAGAGACACGACCTTTGACAGACAGAATGTCTATTCACATACACGTTTGAGTAAACCACAGTGAAGACTGCAGTGCTAATGGAGGCCAGATAGAGAATACATGAGTAGTTATGATGGCTACCGCTGTCAGGCTGTGGGTTGATGTGCAAGTAGTCACATCAGAGCCACTGTAGGCGGCGCATCGTGGCAGATTTCAAGGCAGAGATGAATGGGCAAGCGATGGAAGCAGGTATAAGCAAGCTACAGCTTTGGTGGGAAGAAGCATGAAGGATGGCTCACACACATGCACACACATATAGGCAGCATAAGGGCAAAAATCTGCAATTGCGCTCACACACAAACACACGCACAGCGTGACAGGCGTGAAAGCCAGGCGTCGTCCTTTAATGGGTTCTAGTGGAATAAACCTTTCTTGGGCAGCAGGCTGTGACACTGCCAGTGAGGGAAAGAGGCAGACGCTCAGTATGGGATGAAAGGAGAAGGGAAGAGTGGGAGGAATGTAGCTGCAGAGGGTAAGAGAGGTAAAGGAATAGGAGAGAAAGCACAGAATGTGGATCAGCGAGGATCAGAAGAGACAGAAGAAAGAGAGGAGATACATGAGAGAAAGAAAATGGACAGGAAATAGTGGAGTCTAGGGAGAGAGAGGTGAAGAAGAAGTAAATGATGGTGGGGAGAGTATAAGTGGAACACAGATGGTTTTGATCGTTTGCAGCTAATGAATAATCAAGCTGACAGACTTGATAAAAAGAAACCAATCTTTCATTTCACAGAAAAAATAAAGAAGGCAAGCTGAAGAAATGATTTTTACCACCACTTTCATCAGCAGGGGGTGCTGGGCTTTTTCCTGTGATGTATCTATGCCAGGAAGTCACTTACAGCAGCAAAGCAACACCAGTCAGCTCCAATACAAATCAAGGCCTTTCTATTTCATTAGCCGCCCCTCGACTGATTGCAGTACCTTTAACTTCACAAATTACTACAGTTGGCAAAGACACAGTATTCCCAAGGGTCCAATTTTAGTCGAGGCTTGTACATTAACAAAAGTACAGCTGTCATCACTTTTGATAAAACTGCCTTGGCAAATCTCTTGGATTTATTAAATGGTGTTTCAATTTGAAGTCCAAATTTTAAAAAAAAAAAAATATGGAGATTGTTTCAGAGCTGAATTTAATTTTGGAGTCGTTAATCATTCAAATAAGAGTCTGAATGTTTCATTTGAGGTATTTAATTTCAAGTAGTCATCGTTTATGAGATAGATGGGAAAGTGGGTTACATCTCTATGTGCGATCAAGACTTTATAAGATATAAAATAAGAGATAAAAAGGCTGATTATTAACAATAAACTCAAATGTTCATGCCAGTGGACCTCTTAGCCTGTGCTCCATGACTGAATGTCCTCAGTAGTTCTAGTCAGTGTGTCTAGCAGGGTGTAATCAAGGTTATAGGTTTGTATATGTGGCTCACAGCCACCTATTACTCTGGACACAT
Organism: Neoniphon sammara; assembly: GCA_900302535.1. Classification (NCBI taxonomy): domain Eukaryota; kingdom Metazoa; phylum Chordata; class Actinopteri; order Holocentriformes; family Holocentridae; genus Neoniphon; species Neoniphon sammara. The sequence goes on along the minus strand of OMKZ01034459.1, from coordinate 4,614 downwards.
TATGTTATCCATAGGTCATCCTCACTAGTGGATGCAGTGGCAGGCTGGTCAGATGATTACAGTGACTGTAACAACAACTGAAAGGTCACAGGCTGGAGCCAAGTAACACGAAATGTGTGCCCATCAACAGCCACCTCCTGCTGAAGTGTCCTTGGGCAAATCAGTGAACTCCTACATGCTCACTAATCAGCATCACCTAACTAGCTAAAATGCTGTATTTGTCTCAGCAGCGCACCCAGAGGACTTTCAGGTTATATAACACAACCATTGTGAGCCATATTGGAAGACCTCAGCTTGTGGACAATATCACAGTGACGGTGTTTCTAAAGGTACAACTTTCCAGTCTGAATAGAATCAAATAGAAATGGTTCATTTCTATGATGTTCTGCACTAGAAACTGATCATTTCGTCACTGACACATCTGACTGATTTTGTGTGATACACTGTATCCATCAAGGTTAAGTTCCCACTGCCATAACTGCAATTTTACCTTCTGATTTCTATGTTGTAAAGGTAGGTGACAGTAGTATGTCTAGACTGCTGAAAATAGCCTATAGGTATAAAATAGTATATAGGTAGTATCATAGGTGTGTGTGTATGTATGTATGGGGGGGTTGTAACCCCCCAATAATCAAAACTGGTCGGTACACCATATACTAATATCATATCATAATAATAAATGAAAAATATTAACTGTTATAAAACATGATAAAGTGCTTGGTTTTCTGGATTCACTGTAATTAGCAAGCAAAGAAGAATGCTGCAGTAATTATCACAGAATAATAGGGATTAAGTTCAGTTAAATTGTGGCATAACTATCAAATGGCTAAAGATATGTTCAAGGAGTGATACATATCCATTTTTTGAATACTGGAACAGCAAATTGATGTGTTACAAATTAGGTGCTTTTATACAGTGAATATGTAGAGCATGTTGTTTTGGTATGTCTCTTCCCCTTAAAATTAATGCGAAACTGCCATTAACAGCCCATTTGCAATAAATAAATAAATAAATAATAAAGATAAAAAAAAAAATAAAAAACATCCTGGTGGGGCTTGTCCTGGGACCCCCCCGCATGGGTGGTGGACTTTGCAGGGCTGGTCAGAAATTCATCGAAATTGAAGCCTGTACTGTGGCAAGCACACAGATGTGCACTGTGGCAAATAAATGTGAAATGCTGCCAGAGCCACTAGCCGCTATCATATTCCACGATAAAGCCTGAAATGCACTGTCAGTGGCATAATTGCCTTGCTTTGGTTCAGACTTTGTTGAAGTGTTTTCACACCACAACTGGTCGTATAGAAGTGGACCGAGACACCCGATTTTTGGTGAACCTTTTTGAAAAGTTTGGTGGCCACCAGAGTCGACTCGGAGTATCCACGCCTGCCAAAACCGTCCAAACTTTGCACAAAGTTCAGAAGGTCCAGACTTCACACTGTAGGAACCACCACCTTAGAAACAAATCTATCTCACTGGATGTGTCACTTTCACTGAATTGACTTCCACCCACAACACAACAGTCTTTTTAAGGCGTCTCTCTGTTTCTGGCCTGGTTGTTATATGTTTGGCTATTATTTCCACACAGCCAGTTCTCTGTTGGACGTCCATGGTGGAGCCAGGCGTGGTTGCTAGGAGATTTGTGATGGAACTGCAAACCCTGTGTTTCCCTGAGTGTACTGTAATTGAGCAGTCCTTTTCTTTCAGCCTAATTCATATTGGCATTGGACTGTGTGGGAGCTGTGGCCTCTGTGTAACCATGTGTACTGCCTCTGCCACACTATGAGGCCAATGTCTTTAGGTTTGCCTGCTTTGGAGTCTGAGAAAAGTGATTTGGGCCTAGAATTATTATACTACAGTACTTAGAGTAGGAGGATTGATCGGCCGACCTTGTCCTGTGTCTCTGTTATCTCTTCCCCATGGATTAATACTGAGACCAATTGTTGATTATCACCATTGCTCTATACAGTTGCAGCGCAAATACAAAGCGAAGACAAATGAGGCGTTTAATGCTTTGTGGCATATGTCTGGTCATTTTGTGGCTGGCTAAAAAAGGAAAAAGAAGAGTGCCTTGTGCCCAAATCAAGTCAGGCTCAATAAAGACTCATGGCTTGCATACAAATTCATGTCTGTATGAATCATCCAGGGTCATTCATCTGTTACTCTTGACCTTTCCTGCCCAATGTCTTGAATGATGCCCTAGTGATTTGGTCCAGACAGGAACTCCAAGACAGTTCCGCATCAGAAGGTTTTACCTGTGCACAATCTGAAGTACAGTTCTGGGATCACTGATTCTGGTCGCCTGGACTTTGCATTGGTAATAACATGAGAATGCCGTTCTATCTTAATGGCTGTCACACATAAATACCTGTACCAAATCAAGGACAGCATTAAGAATATTACGGTACACTTGGTCTTGCCCTGAGGCCGTTGACAACCATACAGTCTGACAAGACCTCCTCTCTCATTCCTGCCTCATCTGAGAGAAAGCACTGTCGTCTTCTGAAGCTCTGCCATTTAAACAAAAAGATTATTTTTTTCTAAATGGAGACGTGCAGCAGGTTAAATAGAAAAGTGTCTTCTGAATGCAGCAGTGCTGCAGGTTAGGATGAAAGACCTTTTTCTAAAGGTAAAAGTGCACCAGGTCAACATGCCTGGGAATACTAAAATCTTCTGATAAAGACAGCCGCTTAATTGAAAATTCAAAGCGGAAACAGGGCCGTCTAAAACATGAGGGTGTTTATTTCCATGTAGTAGCTTAATTTTGAAGCCTGCTTCGCACAGAATGTCTTCATAGATAAGGGAAAAATAAGCATAAGAAAGCATTTTTGACCTATGAGTGCTTGTGCTGGCCTGGCTCTCCCTGTTCTTCAGTGCCATTCATTTAAACTGATTGTGCCATTAGCTTGCAGTGCAGAGGGCCATAGCACTCATCCTTTCTGTCAGAGCAAACACTTGTCAACACAGAGGGCTTTTCAATTGATCCACTTGCAAACTGATTTAATTAAACCCTTGTTGCAGCCAGGCATGGCCCCACATAATCATCTCGATATTGTCTGAACAACTCGGAAAGCTGCCGCCCGCCATTATCGAACTGGTCAAAGCTGCCGAGTGAGATGTTACGCCGCAATAATACATATTCTTGTATGACAAGGATATTTTTGCAGTGCCCAATTGGCAGCCCTCTGAGTCTTCTTATGGTGAATGCAGCAGAGATCCAGAGTGTAGCGTACGTTCCAGTCCCCATGAGCTTGTTTTCAGTTTAGAAAGGCGGTGAGATATTTCCTCTCTCACAAATTGCAGCGGCAAAATGAAACCTTATTGGATTGGAAATACTGAATTGACATGAAAGGAATCCCCACGAGAGAGTGGGATATGCATGATTTTCTAAACAAGATGGTTTTAAATTTCATGACTGCCGCTAGTAGCCTAATCAACCAACAGCAATTGCTTCCAAGGGTGAGAAATGTTAAAGCACCAGACCAGTCTATTAAATCTAAATTGAATAGATATGAATCAGATGTGCTCTTGCCTTTTGACAAATGGAGCTCCGACTATGGATTTTTACTATGAATGAGTATTTTTTGATGGAGCCTGGCCATGTCAAATCCTGAGGTTTTATAATACCACCTCTGATTGCCTTGAAGCCGTAAAGCCCATGCCAACAAGCTTCAGTTCCACAACTGAGTGCAAGCGGACAGGGTGACAGGGAATTGACCCTCTAATGCTGTCTTAAAACAAAGTGCCCTATCATTTCTAGCTTTTATACTCTCCTAGGAAAAAGGCAGTGGGTGTTTTGACTCCTGTTGGGCGGAACTGAGAGAGAGCAGAGAGATGGGAAGTTAGACAAAAAGACAGACTGACAGATGGACAGACAGCCAGTCAGACAGGATTGAAAGCAGCACAGAGCAGAGAGCCTTAATATTTCAGATCTAATACATTATGTATACCCTTGGCGAGCTGACTGTATCCGCTAGAGTGCTCTTGGGTGAATGGAGAGTTTTCGATTCGACTCCTTATATATGTGTGCGTGTGTGTGTGTGTGTCTGCGCGTGCATGTGTGCGTGTGATTGGCGAAGCAGTGGATGAAAGACAAAGATGAAAGCAGCAGCCCGGAGGCCCTATCTGTGAGATCCATCTGTTGGTGGAGGGAAGCTCTGAAGTTACTTTAGCGCTCAGGTAGGCACCCTAGGTGGCCGGTGTGTGTGTGTGTATGCGTGTGCATGTGTGTGTGTGCGTGCACGCTTAGGTGACTCTATGGACATAGACAGTGTGTGTGTGTGTGTGTGCGTGCATGCTCGTGTTTGCACCTGCTCATGAGAAGTCAGGGAAGAGGAGTAGTGATGCAGATGAGATGATGCTTTTTGGAGTCAGATTAACTGCTAACAACAATGCCACAAAGTCACAGCACTGCTTTACTGTACACACACACACACACACTCAAAAACATACTGTACCACCCCCTTCCTCCTACACAAGCACACACACTCACACAAGCCAGTTGGTGCCTTGCATAAATGCACCTGTTTCATTTCAATTACTGCACCGTGCCTATCCAACTTCCATGAGTTGCATCCCATTTTTTTACTCTCTCTCTCTCTCTCTCTCTCTCTCTCA
>OMKZ01034457.1:11853-22180 GCA_900302535.1 Neoniphon sammara | reverse complement strand
AAACAAGATGCAGCCTCCCACTGCTCTCATAAGTGTGTGTGGCACTATGCCTGTGTGTGTGTATATATGTACGTGTGTGTGTCGGTGTGTGTGTGTGTGTGTGTGTGTGTGTGCAATAAAAGAGTGGGCCCTTGCTTTTACCTCACAAGTATGTTTGTTGCTTTTTCTCACATTCCGTTTCTGGACACTTTTCATTGCATAACTGGTGACTGTGCGATTCCTCCTCTTGCAGACATTCTCCGATGCGCGATGCGTCGATAAATGCCATTTATTTCCCGCAGCATTAAGACGAGCAGTGACTCTCAAGCCTGTTCCTCTAGGGCGTCCTAACAGAATGTGTTTGTGTGTGTGTGTGTGTGTGTGTGTGTCCGCGCAGGTGTAGTGTTTATTTACATTATTTAAATGACCTCTCGGCCAATACAAGGGAAACAAATGGGGAGCTCACAGTGCCAAAACAAATGCTAGTGCCATGGTTGTTTGAGAGAGACAGACGCAAAGAGAGTGAGGGATAGAGAGGGAGAAGTGAAGGCAGAAAGGCAAAACCAAATGAAGTGTCAGGCTGAGACTGCATGGGCATCTCATCAGCACCTACATCCCAGCCACTCAGCACCACGGCTATAAAAAGAATGAGATTTCCCAGAGGACCGGCGCTCCCCGAGGAATCAACATCCGCTGGCCTAATCTCTGACCCCCATCACAATTATTCCTCCTCTCTTCCTCCTTTCCCTCTGTACCTGCAGCCAGGAGTTACAGTGATTACACTGTATGTTGTCAGCCAGAGAGCGTAAGCATGGGAAATACTGAATCAGGTCATTAGGCCCAGGAGTCTGAGGAATGGCACCAAAAGGGGGGCTCTCCGTTGACATCGTGACAGGACAGATTATCAAGGTTAATTATCTGTCCGGGTTCGACGGCGTGACAGCTCATTAAAGCAGTATAAGACCGCATAATATACTCTGTCCCCCCTCTTTCCCTGTTTAAATTCAGTTGGTGATCCGTGGCCTCCATTCAGGGGAAACATCCAAGGCGGCGCATGAGAAAATGAGCTGAGCCAGAGGTATACTGACATGACCAGACAGGCTGAATCAGGAAGTGAACCAACTACAAAGTCATGTTCACTGCTGAGCATACAGCGCTGCCTCCAAACAGCCAAGACAAGCGAGAACGGTTTGTCCCATCTGTGACCTGTGATGTCACATTTCTGCACAGCCGAGTAAAGAACTGACTAGAAAACAAGATGATTGTAATAGCAGTCGGGATGGTTTCCTGGGAATAAGGGTGCATTTTCTCGGAACATATGGCACCGCTATAACAAGATGCTTATGATTGAAATGTCAAATTATTGTGGCAAACTGTCCATAAAGTTAATGTCCTTGTATTTGTGAATGGAGCAGCTCCGCGGTGTAAATCAGAAAAAAAAAATATAACAGTCAAACAGAGAGAGACATGACAAACTCATTTAAACTTTGCCTCTTCAGAAGAACTTGGACAGCAGAGCAGAGTCATAGAGGAAGTGAATTTACAGTGCGATAGCTAGGAGGGGAGAAAAAATGATGAGAGAGGCAGCTTAATGGGAATGAAAAGAGATGAAACACTTTGAAAAGAAAGAAAGGAATGGACAGGGAGCCAAAATATGTGAGAGATAGAGATTGTGAAATACCAATACAAAAAAGTTGGAGAAAAGTAGGATTGTCCTGTCAAAAAGAAGTTGATGCTCAGTGAAATAAACACGAAAAGATGTAGCAATACAGAAAAAGATGTTAAGACTGCAACTGTGAAGAAGAGTGTGTGAGATGAGGCATTTTCTGGTAGGTTTTGTCCAAAAAAAGTCTCTTGGATAAGATGACAAGAGTATCTTCTCTGGCCGTATGCTTTTGACTTTTTGCTTTTACCACGATGAGGCGGTTTGGGTTTGATAAAAGTGATTTCTAAATAAATAATGTATTACTGTTATTCATTAGTGCATGATGAATGAATGATCTCTCCATCTGACTAATGTGCTCAGCGATGTTGCTAGCAGGCTGAACACAATTTAGCACTTCTAAAAATAGCTTTTGTATCAAGCTTGTATTGACTTTGGTGAAACATCCATTGACTGCTAAGAGGTTTACCTGCTTCAACAATTGAATATGAGAGAAAGCCTGTTATAGGAGAGAGGCGTTCATTCTTTATTTATAAAGCAGCTGACTCTTGTGGTCCATTTTGGAAATTAAAATGACCGTGTGCACTGGATCGCCTCAGTTTGATCCTACAAATTTTATAACTCGTAGCGTAAATGTTGTTTCCTGATGTGATGTGTGTCAGGCGGGGTGTTTGCCCAAGGCAGTGGGTTTCCTCCCTGTCACTCATGGACTTGTACCAGCCTGGCTGTGGGTAGATTTTCAGTCATTTCTGAGATATGCTAGTTTCAGCGTTCATGGAGGTTTTTCAATAGTTGTATCTATGACAAGCAGATAAACCACTTTTTGACCTACTGGAGATTGGTGTTCTTATGCTGAAACATGGCAGCCTCGGGGTCACTCACACTATTGATTTGAAACTGTGCGACTCGCGTTTATTCAGAATTTCATTTTATTTTTTCTCTCCAAAGCATTTTAGTTTGCTAGAGAGTGCCCAGTTCAGTCATAAGGTTGGATTGTGTCCAAATATGATTCAGCTGGGTAACATTTACACCTGAGATTAAAATGGCTCTCTGATACACATATTGAACTTCTTCTTCCCTCGCAAAATTGCAGCTCAATTCACTTCCCCTTGCAGTATTTGCGCCTTTTTAAAAATAACCTCTTTTCCATCCATAAGCATGCTGATATTCCATTTTTGACAAATTTGCCACTGTCACTGCCGCCTGTCGCCTGTTTGATTTGCATGCATACCCTATTTGTGTGAAAGCATAGGTGCTATATGTGGAATAGAGACACAGTGCATTTACATTTTGATCTCTTTTACATCTGACATCATGGACAATTGGATTATATACAGATATAGAAGGAAACACATGAAATCCAGATGTAAATGCATCCAAACCGAAGAACTTGTCACCAATCCAGCTCATAAACAGCCAAGCGTACATTTATGTGTACAGAGAGATCAGAATGTTTGGCTGCATGAACTGCAGCAGCCCTGGTACAGCTTTGTGGTCAGAGCTGCTGAGGTGATGGAGAGTAGTGATTGCAGATGCCACAGATGTAGGCCTAACACTAGCAACACTGTTTTATTTGGCTTTGTCTGTAGCTAATTTCCACACATGGTCTTGATAGAAAAGTCTAAATTCTCTATAAATTCTAATCTGTGGAACTGCAGTTTTGAACTTACCTGTGCCATGTTCCAAAAACATTAAAGTCACAGTGAAACTGCATTTTAAGAACATCTTGCTTCCTTAATTTGATGTATTTCCTGTTTTAGCAGGTTGTTGGGGCGGGGCTTAACACAAAGAGGCATCATTCAAAAATGTAAACCAATTGGTGATCAGTTAGAGAGAGAGCAATCTTATATGATTGACTGATTGACCGACTGACTGATTGATTCATTAATTGATTGATTGATTGGGAGGGGTTTATTGTTCAAAACTGTTGGCTGAAATTTTCACACCCACTAGCTGATGATGTCACCACTGAAGATGCATTGTTTTCCAGGAACAACAAGTGAAGGGATTTTGATATAAAAATACCCTCCAAAAATTAAACTTGAATTTATTGTTAAACAGGTGAATATTCTGGCAATGAAAAATACTTTTAATTTTATTGTGACTTTAAACATATGTTATATGGCATGTTACAGGTGTTACAATTTTCAGTCCAGTAGATATACATTTAAAATATTGAAATATGATGGAAATCCATATTTGTACAATTCCTCTTTTCCAAGACGAACTCAGTTTACTTTTCCACCTTCAGTATTTCTCCATAGCTACCAAGTTTAGACAACACCAGCTAATGTGGAGAAGGGGCCAGCTCATGGTAGACTGGCCTGTTAACACCGACTCTGCTTTCCACACTGTAGTTATTTTCATCTGCATTGTGTGAGTGGGACGCCAGCAGCTTGTGACAGCATCTTGGACCCACCTGCCTTCAAGTTACAGACTCTCCTCCCCTTCCTGTTATTCTTCTCTCTGCACTAAACTCTCTAGGCATGACTGGCGGCGCCCAGCCCTCATGGTTGTGGTTAAAAGTCACTGTTCATCTGTTCAGGGAGCTTTGGCTGAGAATACAGCGTCCGTGTGTGGCAGGATCTCATAGAAAGCAGTTTGAGGGGGCTGGGCATCCTCACTTGTTTGCATTCAAATTGTTTACAAGGCTGAAAAAAAAAAATCATCTGCTTTGCTTGTAGGCAGTTGGAGAGGCGTGTCTGCTGTTGCTATTTGTATTTGACAAAGCAATATATTCTGTCAAACATGAAAAGGACATTATGAAAACCGCAGGGTACCAAATTCAAATAGCTGAAGAATTCGTGCCATTGTTGGTTTTGGAAGCAAAATTATGTGTTTTGAACAATATATATCCTTTCCATCCTTTCCTCTTAGAATTTAGCTAGCAAATGAAAACAAGTCTCTTGAATGCACCTTGAATGCATCATTTTAGGCAGTGTAGCAGGTGCTGCTTAATGTTAAAAGCGTCACTTGGGAGACATGAGTCCAATTTCTGAGGCTTCAAAGAGAAATAATAGTTGATAAGTTTCACTTCATTACATATTAGAATACTAAAGGTATTTTTATTTTCTGTGAATTACGACAGGGAAAAGTAACAGGAGGAACTCCGACGAAGTGGGGAAATACCATGAAAGCAGCTGGTTTGTGTTGGAATGAAAGCTGCATGCTCTCGTCCCCCAGTGACACTGCTGCTTTAAGCCCTTTGTTGACAAGGCTGGACTCAAAGAAAGAGGGGAAGTCTGCCTCTCTTAGCTAGTTTGAATAAACTCACACATTTGTTCTAAAAGGGGAAGTGTTTAATATTCAAACTGTAGAGTCAATGTCCTCGCCCATCTGTTCCATCTGACAGTGTTTGTCGAGTCACATCAGTCCCAGCACCCTGACTCGCCCTTCAGTACCATCTAAACAGCACATCTGTTTACCCCTCTCCAGGTGACCGTTCATTAGGGGAAGGATGTCCCCATATGAACGAGCGCGCACTCTGCCACCAGAGCCTTCGTCATTAAACTGTCATTGCTCCTCTCCGCATTGTTACCATACAAACTGATCAGGAGATGATGAGCGGAAGAGGTGCTGACAGAAAGGAGCCATCTGTCCCTCATTAAAAGCCATCCAACTGAGGGGAGAGCCAGGTCACCACTGGACGCATGCAGCATTCCTCATTCAGACGGGCATACATACACAAACACACACACATGCATTCACACTTTGCGGAGGACATCTCCCTTGGGTGGCGGGATCAGGGATGACTCCCTGTCTGCCACTGCAGCAAAATAGTCTCTACCTTCTTTGGGAGATGTGATAGTACATGTCAGGAGCATGTGCTCATTTGTGAGACGTGTCAGAGGGAGTTAGTGCTATGTGTGATTTGCATTGTGCATAGGGCAATTCATTAGAGCAGCTCTCATTTAAAGCGGCTCTCATGTGGTTTTTGCAGGTTTCTTTCTGTGGAGGCCCTTTAAAACTTAGGCTATGTCCAAATTAAGCTGGGTAAATTTAACAAGACTCAGCAGGCCTAGTTGGACCCAGACCACCACTGAACATGTTCATGTATATGTGCACTGGCATGAAATGAGCATGGGGCAGGGGCCACATTGCCTAAAATTTCTTCTGCTTACCTAAATGTCATCATACCTACGTCAGCCTGTTAGCCTGCATAAGCAGAGCTCTTGGATAGTGACACTAAGTTAGCTAAATGCATGATGCACCAGCAAGAAAGAAATTGGAACAAAGCAAGCCAGGCCTCTTTCTTTAAAGAGAAAATGAAGTTAACTGCTTTTAAAAGTAGCTAACAAGTACAAGTCAGTTCGGATGTTGGCTGCTGCCTGAGTGTGAACACATGACAGTAATATGTAAGCGTTTTTGAGCGTTTTCCTCATGTACACCATAATACTGGACTAGGGTGTTAAGATTTATCTCCTTCGGAAGGTGTTTTCAAAAAGATCTGTTTTTGGTGGTTAAATTCGCCATGTTAGTGTGAATGGAAGTCCAAAAAACCCCCAGATAAATAACAAATTGACCTTAGTTTTGACATAGTCTAACATTATGAATGACACTTCACCAGGCAGAGGGAGAGGAGGCAGCCAGCTCCTCCTTGTCTGTTTTAGCCCTGGAACATTTCCTTTCATTCACTAAAAAAAAAAAAGAAGGTTGGCATCCAAATGATATTCTTCAGTCAGAAGTAAACAGTGCTGTATGCTGGCACAGGAAAGGCTGCAGTGGAGGGCAAACCGAGCTAAACTCTATTTACCCCCCCTTCCTTCAAAAGATTTGATTGGCTACCAATGTGAAAATATAGTTGGCAGCTCTCATCGCTCTCATTCATTTGGATCCGGCGTTATTGCTTTGTGCATCACCTGCTCCTCGGCTCGCACCCCCCCGCTCCCCCAGCCTCCATCCACTGCACCATCTATTTCCCAGGTCAGTGATTGGTAATTGGAGTTGTCTGACAGGAAGTGACAGCCTCTGTTATTGTTGTGCTCTTTCTGTTGTGATGGGAGGAAACATGTTCATTGGTAATTTACATAAAGGCCCGTGGGGGAATGAGCAACCCAACACTTGATCATCTTTAATGGCCCAGTGTGTCCTTAGTGATGATCGGTCTGGAGAAATGATTGGAGGAGGCAGAGGGCCTCTCCTTCAGCAGAACTGACGGTCGAGACGGCACAAAGGAACGTAATTCCTTCACTGTTTAAAATTTTCATGTTACACATTTTCTAGCCACAGAAACAAGGCACAACGCTATTCTTATTGATGACAGAGAGGGGATTTTCTCTTTATGTATCTGACAGTGTTATCCTACAAAGCATCCATATAGAGATAATATCATACAGTGTGATTATTCAGCATTGATCTGTCTGGATGGTCTTAGCAGCTGTAATGTCAATCCAAAGACCCTCTCCTTTGACATGGGCGGCTTGAAGAGCTCAGCAGTTGTTGACAGCGTTTGATGCTGCAGTTAATTAGCCCGGATGACCTGCCAGACTATCAGCCTACGGTTAAGGCTGAGGAGCTGAGGAGGAGATGGAAGGATGCTTCAGAAATTGATCATCATCGCTATTAATAGCATCAATAACCCATAGCCTACAACGAGCCGCAAGAGCAAATCCCAACGCAAAATAACTAATTCAATCCATCACCATGACAGGGGAATAGCACTGACATTCATTATTCAGTGTTGTCTTTCCCGTGCCTGAAGACAGTTCAACAATTTGTTTCTGTGAACGCTCACTACTGTCTCCAGCAGTCAGTTTGTCCTGCATCTTAATCTGTGCTAACGTTGATGTACAGCTCTATAATTCTGACAATGACGGGTACGTTTTTTTTTTAGTTTCACACTGGTTATTGCTGCTATAAAAATGAGGTACATTTCAATGTTAATGTACTTTGCGTGCGGCCACAAAGTCAGCCCCCTATTTGTCATTAATGGGTGCAGCTCGGAGCTGTACATCTTTATGACATAAAAAAATTAGATTCTCGGTTTTTAGTGTCTAACTTTTTAAAGTTGTTCATAATTGTGATTACTGATTCAACTGCTCTTTGCCTGATGAATAATATATGCAACTTCTCAAGGACTGAATTTGGATTTTGTCATGGGTGATAAGATTCTAACACGCACAGCTTCTCGAGTGTCCAAAAAAAGTTATTTTTTGGGACACAAAGGTATAAGACAAACATGCCATAGTGTAATCAATTAGAATGTTTAGTGGCAGAGCCTCTGCCCTGGAAACTCACTGATCCATTAAATCGAACAGAACAGAAGAGAAGCGGTCTTTCAAAGGGAATTTGAACTTCTTCTTTCTCTGTAGCTGACTGAAATGTTTTCATCTGATATGACGTGCCCGTGCATCTCCCTGTCTCTCTGATTCATTCATTCACATGGAAGTGTGTGCATGTTTGTGGCCCATCTGTACTGCCTGACCATAAAGCCTGTGAGAACTGTTTGACAGGGACTTTACATGGCACAGGATGCTTTAGAGACCCACTGATTTGATTGTGGGTTGACTGGGTTGTGGGTTGAGCACTGAGGTACAAATGGGAATTATCACACTTTAATGTGGATTTATGTCCCACTGGTTTGGAAGCAATAAACTAGTACATCACAAATGTTGCCAGAGCATAAAGGGGGTGGGAAATACACTTAGAAACATGAGTTTTCTTATTTAGTATTATTCTTAAGTACCATTTTCACCATCCACCAGGATTTGAAAGTTGTCTGATTACATTGCTAGCTAAAACGACATATCAGAATCAGATTGAAGCACTATGCTAGCTGTCATCTCTTCTGATCTAATTTTAGATTGATAAAATAATCCTCTGTAAAATAGTGGATTTATATCCAGGAACAACACAAAATTGATGTGCCATGCTAACAAGCTAAAAGTTACTGTTACTCACTACTATTAATAGGCCTCTCTCTGCATATAAAGGACTTCAGATTCTCAGTTTTATGGTATTTTCTACAGTCAGTGATGACAATAAAAATAATTTTAATGAGAAAGTACATATTTTAGTTTCCTACCCCTTGAAAGCATTTTTAACTCCCAGTTTATCAGGCAGGAATATGAAGAGAATATCTGCCTACTGTACATTAGAGAAATCAAGTGATGTGTTATATTAGGTACAGGTGATAGATGATAAACATAGTTTCCTCCATCTGTCCTCTCTGTTTTTTCCAGGATCTCCTCTGTTCATCTGTCTGGGACATTGTGCAGCACAGGCCTCCGCTGGGCTGCCTGTTGAACACCATCATCACCGAGTCGGGTAATTGCTTTGTATGCAGTGTTTGATTCCATTTACAACAACTGATTGACAGGACGCACAGGTCACCGCACAGTGACTCATCCTGCCCAAATCTGATTGAGTAACAAACAAGAGTGCTTGAACTTGGTGGGAGACTACTGCGTGTTTGTGTGTTTGTGTGTGTGTGTGTGTGTGTGTGTGTGTGTGTGTGTGTGTGTGTGCGCACGTACATGTACAGGGCTCTGACCAGCTCATTCTGAACTGAAGTTGGCTTTGGCACAATTGGAAAATGAATCTTGACAAGTGTAGGAGGTGCCTTGTCTAAGGTCACACAGTTTAATCCCATCACACACAAATATCAAAACTAATGCCATGGTTCTGAATAATTCAGTGGTTTATTTAAGCAATGCTGACAAGTGAACTAATAAAAATCTCACTCAAGCTATATAATAAAGGCATGGTGGGAATATTCACCGAGACTTGAAAGTGACCACACAGGGTTTCCACTGGTGCCCCCAGAAACTATGGAGTTAGAGGCAAACTTCCCCTTGAACAAAGCTGACAGTTACAAACAACTTTGTTCGGCTTGAGAATTTTTAAGCGTTTAAGTACAAACGTAGCGTCCACCAAGTGATGCTATCCAGAGGACTTTCACTATGTCGCTTAAGGAAACAACCTGGAAATTATATATGGACATGTAATTTTTGGTTATATGCACATGGGGTTGAAAAGTTTGGCTTGCAAATAGAAAATAAGCTTTTGGGAGAAAGACATAAGACTCTTGTTCAGTTGTCACATAATGTCAACCCTTGTATAAAACTCAAGAAAATACATTTCAGAGGTAATAGACCTTTATTTCACAGCAGCCATTTTGACATGAAATAGCAGGTAAACACAGGTGTTACTAATCACATTAATGAATGTTCTATAGAGCAGAACCTTAATTAATGTGATTAGTAACACCCGTGCTTACCTGCTATTTCATGTCAAAATGGCTGCTGTGAAAAAGGTCTATAATTTCTTGAATAAAAACAAAACAAAGCAAATAATAAAAGGTTTCATATACTTATATTCATAGGGTTTTAAATAGAAACTAGAAACTGCTGCATGTTTGACAGTGAAAACCTTTAGGCCCAATAATGAGTACAAAATCTTTCCATCAGTTCAACCTTTTAGGGTCACTGAAGGTCAAAGGTCATGTGACCAACAGAAAAGCCATATATGACTTCTTATTAGTGTTTAACAGTAACCATATGACTATCTGTCACCAATTCACTGACATGGCCATTATAAATATTCCCTATGTACTACAGGCCAAAACTTTGACCTTACCCTGTGACCTTGACCTTTGACTGATTCTTCTCAAAATCAAATCAGTTCTTCCTTTCCTGACACACACACACACACACACACACACACACACACACACAAAGATACAGA
>OMKZ01034457.1:0-11797 GCA_900302535.1 Neoniphon sammara | reverse complement strand
AGCTTAGGAACTAAGGGCCTGTGTGGAAATATTTTTTTTCGGTAATAAATCACACCAAGCGAAAGAACAAAATAATATTCTGCTGATTTATGAGTCAATTGTCTACATTTTGCTAGCGAGCTGTTACACTGCAGTGGGTTGTTTTAAATATGTGTATTACCTCATACCATATACCTTTAAATCATTTCTCATAAAGCAGTGGACTGAAGTGTCCAAACCAACGGTGATAGTACTAGAGCTAGCATCTTGCACATTCATGTCATCAAACTGACTGGAAACCATTTTTCGCTCCTTTTATGCTTGTTTACTTCACAGTTGCAAGATTCAGTAGTCCCCACTTGAGAAATTTCTAAATAAGAAACCAAGAGACGCTCCAGAAGATCTGACTAATGTTAGTCTTTCGACACTTTCACAAACCTGGCATGCACGCAACGGGGCCGTTTGTGTCGCTTATTCCATTTCTTATGCATGAACCTACACACCACATGGACTCTTTTAGAAATGATGCTTGATGCATGGAGGCACATTGTTGCTTCCCTTGTATTTACATGCACTGTTTTTTTTTGTCTTCAACTGTATTTAACCGTGTTCCTGCTGTGTCTTTTCCAGTTACGTGGTGGAACTGTGGAAAGCTCAAGTATGTTAAATTCTTTGTTGTTGCAATACACCTGGAAATAAAGGTGACTGGTATCTGGACTTGCACACACACACACACACACACACACACACACGCACGGCTCCTAAAGATGCAATCAGTCTCCATTATCTATTCACCCTCCTCTGACTGAGCATCAATACAGCGACTTGCTCGCTCCTCCCTCCCAGCTGCACCAGCAGAAGCTCTCTGCCTTCTGTGGGATGCTTGGCGAGCGTCCATGGCTGTTCGCCCTTTGTGCTGTTACAGCTGTTGTTCTGTTGTCAATGTGGTGGTGGTGCTTGTTGTTGTTGTTGTTGTTGTTGATATTGTCCTTGTGGCTGTAGTCGTGGGTGTTATTTCAGTAGGTGGGCCTCCCCCGTCTCCTGGAGCTCACAGTGTCGATGCAGAGCTCTGTGAATCACAAAGCCGTCAGCGCCACACAAGGTCATGCTCTCATTGAAAACACACACACACACACACACATACACACACACACACAACAAACCTGCCATTTTTATACAAGCACACCAGCAAACATATTTTGACAAATTTAACAAAAAAAAGACACTTCACCCCGTGCTGGCTTTCTCTCTCACTTGTCCTCCCTCCCTGTCTGTCTATTTCTCCTTCTTTCTCCCATCACTGTCACTCACAATGCTTAAAGAAACCATAAAGAGAGTCAGTGTCCAGCTCCGGACTGCACCAGATAAGTTGGGTGAGGAAAAGGGCTGAGGTGGTAAAAGTTAGTAGGAGGTCTGATCACCTCTATAAGAGCTGTGCTGTGAAGCGTTGAAGCCCCAGAGGACTGCTGCTGCCCACGTTACAGTCTTTAAATAAAACTCTGCCCTGATTATACTCCTCTCTTCCCAGTACAGCGCTCTGCCTCAGACACAGGCAGCAGAAGGCAGATCGCCTGCATGGCCTAGATGCAGAGACCAGCCCAGCCCGGCTCCGCTCAGCTCTGTGCAGCACACAGCAGGAGAACAAGTCGACCAGCTCAGGTGATAAAACACACAGATCCAAACTGTAATAAGAGTTAATTAGAGCCATAAAAGAGAGTGCGGTCAGGTTATAAGGATCCAGGTGATTGTCATTTACAATAAATTACAGGTGGAGTACAGGACATTTTGCACAGTAGCCTAAGTTAAAACTTTTACCCACACTATATATTAAATATCAGTATCATAAAAAAACATATTTTAGTCTTTGATCCTTTTTTTTTCTTCTTAAAACTAGCATAAAACTGCTAGCGGGATGAGAAAATGTCATGTTTTCTGTGCAAATCAACTGTTATAAATTTTCTTCAAGCAAGTAACATTATTTTGCTGCAAGTGGATTCATCCACTTTATTTCCAGATGTTTCATGTTTGAAGTAAATTCTCAAAACAGGTGGAACAGCTTCAGAAGCATGTGAAGTTATCTCCCCGAGTGGCAGATTTTTTTCATTTATTTTAAAAGAAAACAAGATTTCAAGACTGAGTATTGGGCTGAATAAATTGTCAAAATGAATATTTTTGCAGTGTTCATCACCATATAACCTTTTTTATGACCTGAATGGAGAAAAAGAATAGACCTTTCCACTGGCGTTGGCCCTTTGCCACGGTGCAGCCGGTCTGACACAAAGAAGGTGAGGGTTGGTTGACCTAATGCGTGTATTTGCCTAACAAATGATGGCAGGCAGAGATGGACACGCAAAGGCGGTTGAGGTAATGGAGAGTGGAGCTGGTTTCTGTGTGTCACACACACTGTTAGAGTCCTATGAGCATTCCCTAATAAGGTAAAATATCCAAACAGTTTCAGGGAAAGTACAGCAAAATTGTCACAATCATTTGGAATGAATGATTTCCGTTTTGAAGAGAATCTGATGTCCAAAGTTCCTGTCTGAGTGCTGAGCAATACTATAGTTCATAAAAATTTAATTTTTTAAGTAGCCATTACAAGTACGGTAAACTGAAATATGTAATTTTTCATCAAAATGTTTTTCATGGTCATCACTGGGTATGAAACTGAATATTCCAAGTCCTTTCCATGCAGAGAGAGGTGCATTGGTTGAGTCAAAAAAATAATTGTTTAAAAGCTATTTTCACATGTATGAGTGCAGAAATCCAATCAGAATACAGCTCCGTTTTTATTCCTCCTGTCCCCATTTGATGGACTCTTCAACTGCACCTGTTGTCCTCCACTAGCTTCAACAGCCAGTATTGAGTAACAGCAGAGACGTTTAGAGTATACAAATGAGACTGCGCACTCTGGCGCCATCTTTGAAACGCCCTCCGGCAGCAGGATCATGACCAGCAAGACTGGAGCCCTATCTCTTTGAATGGGGAGCTGAATCTACTGTTCTGCTGTTTGTGTTGTCATTTGCTTTCCATACTGAGGGACACTGTCAAACTGTAAACAACATGGAGTCATAAAATTTAACCTGACGGACATTAATGCCACGGAAAAATGAATTTTTAAGTCACAGAGGCTTTGAGTTCATGCGGTATCCACATGGAAAGATTACATGTGGCAGCCTGTGTAGTTGCCATGGTAACTGTAAACAGTCGTGTCAGGCAAAGTTGAGCAATAACGATTTTTAACTTGTTTTATAAACGTGTACATTTACAGTTTTACCTGTATTAATTTGGTGGTATCAAGCAGTCTAACCCATGTCTTGTCTGGGCTGTTGTCCATTAGATCTGTCGTAAATAACAAAGCTATGCGGCTACGCAAAATCTGAACGTGTGATTGGCTGACTGTGCTTTGCGTTAGCGTGCCGCCATTTTTAGCATTTCAAAACTCCCCATTGTAAATTGGTGGAGTGGCCCGTCTCCTTTCTATACTCTGAACGTCTCTGGTAACAGTGTTAGCTTGTTAGCACAGCACACTGATTTTGTGCTGTTCCTGGATAATTTTACCGAGGATTATTTTACCAATCTAACATTATATCAGAAGAAGAGAGGACTAGCAAAGCACTTCAATCTAATATGGAGCTTTAGCTAGTGATGGTTTGAGACGTGGACTCCCTCACATCAACTATAAGCTTCCAATGTTAGCAATGTTAGCTATGAAAACATTAGCTAACATATTGTTGCAGCTAGTAAGACCAATAGCTCTTTCCGTTTTAACAAGCAGGATATTTTCACTTTGCTGGACAGTTGGTTGATCTTACCAGAGTCCAGACAATATTGTTGCCATACAAGGGGAACTAAAGCCCACCCAACCCTAATGGAATGGATAGAAAAATGCACCTCCTAAAACTCCATTTTATCAGTTATTGACTTTAAAGAGCTCTCAAATCTTGGTGAATAATGAAGAGTACTCAATAATAATACCAAATGAGCAAATCTACATTTTTAACTGGTTTACCATCCCTTTAACATTTGGCTAATGTCCTCAGGTGAAAATTAGCCCTTTGGTTAATAATAGCACATTTACAGAATGGTTTATTGATGCGCATTTCCTTGTCAAATCAAGTTTAGAAACAATGAGTCAAACCTCCTCTGCTGTTCTGTTGCATCTCTGTGATGATCTATCAGCAGCAGAGGAGGAGATAAAAACTGAGTCTGAGATGTACAGAGGGATATCAGGATATAATTTGGATTTAAGGGTATCTGCCTCTAATTTAGATGTTAATGAGCAAGCGTAATGGTTTGATTATGTGATTAAACCCTCAGATTAAAGCCTAGCTGCCGATGTGAAGGAATATTCTTGGCATGACACCACTATCGCAATCAGGTGTAAATTTTCCACCCTGGCACTCACTCAGATATGAAATGTATCCCATCTGATGTGATAGCGATACTGTATGTCTACAGGGAATAAAATCGTTTGAAATAATTTAAAGACGTGCAATAAGGAAGTCGAGTTTAAAGATGTGTTGAAAGGAAGTTCCCTGTGTGCAGGACCTATTTATGGACTCCATTACTGTTTGTGTAATGGAAATTTTCAAGTTTATGTGTGTAGTTTCACACAGGTGGCTAAGACAGCAGACCCTTAAAGGCAGTGACAAACCAGCTGCCTTTGACAGATCGCCAGAACGCTGCTTACTACAATGTGAGTGCATTCACCCCATCCCTCTCTCTCTCTCTCTCTCTCTCTCTCTCTCACACACACACACACACACACATACACAGTCATGCACAGAGTCTCTGAGGCAAATGTGAAAATCCAGAAAAGGGTACCCTGCAAAAAGCTCCATCTTTACAAGTCATTTGGTTTTACAATCTGTGCTAAAAAATTTTATTTTCTTTAAAACAAGGTAGAAAGCATGCCAGTGGGATGAGATAAACCAACAAACACATGCACAGGTACAAGTCCAAGGCTCCAAGTTAACACAGTAATAATATATATGCCCATTAACTATTAACCAACCGCTATTTATCTGTGCTGTGGCTGCTTTGTCTGTCAAGGTCATTGGTGTAAATGGATACAAAGCCAGGAGGGCTCTATTAAAAAAGAGGGAATTAAAAGTCTCATCTTTCATAGCCGTGACTCCACTGGACCATCTCCGTCCAAGAGAATGGGTTCTAGTGCAGTGAGCAGCACATCAGGACATTAGACTGCAGAGCAGGGCTGCAAGTTAGTGATAGAGTTACAAGTAGACCACTGCAGCACATTGCTGTGCATCAAAGTGTGACCTGAATCTGGGCATGTGGATGTGGAACAAGTGAAGCACGAGTCGCAGCAGACTGTTACATTTTGTTAGGTTTGAAAGTCTGGGATGAAAGTGGAAATAGCGGATACGGACGAAACTATATGAACTGGAAGTTTCGAACATTTGTGCGTGTGTGTTTGAGCATGCTTCATGCGTGTCTGACCTTTACATTTAAAACCATGTGAGCTAAAAGATCAGGCAGGCAGTGAATGAGATGTTTCTCCTTTGGACATGGTGATCTGGTGTTGTTCTGTTACAAAGGAGCACAATTGAGAGACTTATTCAAAGGCACGGATGACATGCACAGCTTATTACCTTAATCAAATCCATAACTTGCACTGTAGTACACTGGAAAACAACAAAGGTCTTCCACGTATGTCCATGTCACATGCCTTTTTCCATGTGTCTAACTTCCTGACCCCTGCCACAACAGTGCGTCCATCCGTTATATAAAAAAACGAAGTGACGTGTGTTGTAATTTTGCAGTGCTGTGTATGTGCGTATCCCAGATGTTGGCCCAGGAAGGCTGACTGCAATGCTTTTGCAGCTCTCCTACTCCTAGCAGCAGTGACCTTGCAGAACAGAGGCCAGGACGCTACACTGCATAATGTAACTGCTCTACCTCCCAAACCCTTATTACCCACCTTCCTGTCCCCTTTTTCTTTTTCTGTCTCCTCCTGCAGCCTTATAACACCATTTCGTGGATATATGGTGAGAATGGGCTCGGATGAACACGTTTTATCGCTGCAGGAGGCAGATCCACTAGGGAGTACTCCAAAAATGTCCCCTAAAGCATCTGTTTTGGATGAAAGCACACAAAGTGCATGTGTGCAAGTACACTGCAGGGAGTCACTGTGTATGTATAATGTGCAATGTGCGTCACAGAGGCCACCCTCATCACTTCCCAGATCTAGTTTACCAGTTAGTTGTTTGTTCATCCTAATAATAGTCCTGAAATAGCTTGAGACACATGTGGAACTTATTGCATTAATAGGACCCAAGAAGATAAAAGCCGCCGTTATGAGGCGACTCGTTTGACTTCTTCAGTCCAGTGACAAAGCAACAGGGTCAGAGTGATGAGTTAAAAGTTTTCCTGTGACTTATAAAAGCTTGATGTTTGTAGGTTTGTTTGTTCTGGTGTTCTCCAAGTCTGAGCACTGGCAAGAACATTAGACTGCAGAAAAAAGGAATAAAAGGCCAGAGGGAGACAAAGGATAAGGACAAAGACAAAAAGAGGTCAGGAAAACATAAAAAACTAGAAGGGGCATTCAGCGAGTGCAACACCCGCACCCTGCATGTTTGACAGAGACCAATAAAGCGTGCAAAAGTTTTCCACCAGTTCAACTTTTCAAGGTCACTAGAAGGTCAAAGGTCATGCAACCAATAGAAAGGTCATATATGACTTTATATTAGTGTAATAGTAACCATATGTGTACCTCTCACCAATTCATTGATATGGCTATTATAAAGATTCCTTATGTACTAACATTGGGCCAAAGCTTTGACCTTACCCTGTGACCTTGACATTTGACCAATTCTTCTCAAAATCAACCCCGATCTTCCTTTCCTGACCCTTAACAGTTCTATCAAGTTTGGTCCAAATCAAATCAAAACTGTTTGAGTTATGTTGTACACATACACAAACACACACATACACACACACACACACACGCACATGGACAGGACCAAAAGATCGTGAAGGATTTAAAAAGATCATGAAGAGGATGGAGAGACATCCCTGTCCTCCAGGTGTGCAGGTTGGTAGGTTCATCTGGCGTGGGCAGCTGGCTCTGCAGCAGAGAGACACAAAGCAGGGACTAATGGAAGTTTTATGATTCTCTCTCGGCTTTAACCTGTCTCTCAGCCCCTGCCACCCTCCTACAAGAAATAGCATCGCAACAAGCAGGCCTCCTGTGCCATGGAAGATGAGATAAATCAAAGAAAGAAATGAAGCGGGAGAGAAAAAGAGAGAACAGTGTGAGAAAGAGAGGCTGCACAATAGAAGCTGAATCTATCCTGAGGATATTTCTCTCTTGATCTT
The DNA here is from genome assembly GCA_900302535.1 of Neoniphon sammara. NCBI lineage: Eukaryota > Metazoa > Chordata > Actinopteri > Holocentriformes > Holocentridae > Neoniphon > Neoniphon sammara. Next base: position 4,480 of record OMKZ01034457.1, on the reverse strand, counting down.
TGCTACATGAATTACATGCCTAGAGATGTTTTCCACCAGAAAGGAGGAAGCACAATACACAAACTCAACTTTGTTTGACATTTGTTTGAAAAACAAAGGAGGAAGCCAATGACGACCCACTTGAGGTTTTAGAGTCCCCACTTTGTTTTAGAGCCATGTTTACACTGTAGCTGGAGAAAGAATCAACACACTGTAGAATTTTGAAATTGGGTAACTAACATTTAGTTTGGCTGTCATTACAATGCAAACATGTATTGGCTTCCCTTGCTACCCTCTTGACATAATGAACAACTTTTAACCCCATCAGCAATGACAGTTTTCTGAAGAAAATGCGAGTGCAATTGCTGAAAAAGTACTGGCCTGTTTGACTAGGTTGTAACTAGATGGTTACTACCAGTTGATCGGATGAAACTAGATGGTCACTAGGAGATTACCTGTGGTTGCTAGGGTGTTATTAAGTGGTTGCTAAGTGGTTACTAGTGGTTGGTAGAGTGTTACTAGGTAGTAATTTGCTAACTGATTATGTAGTTGCTAGGTGATTAGTAGTGGTCATTTTTGGTGTTGTCATGTGGTTGCTAATTCATCACTAATCACTGCAAGAGTGTCAGTACATAGTTGCTAGGTGATCACCAATTGTTGTAGTGGTTATTATGGTAGGTGGTTGCTTTATCACTCGTGTTTGCTAGGGCTTTGCAAGGTAGTTGCTAGGTAATTACTTATGTTTGCTAGGGTGTTACTATGTAGCCCCTAGATGATAACCAGTAGTTGCTAGGTGACTACTAATGGTCACCAGGGTCTTACCAAGTGGTTGTTAGTTGATGATTAGTGGTTGTTAAGGTGTTGTAAATTACCAGTTAATCCTTTCCTTGAAATTGCATAGCTCTTACTACATAATGTAATTGAGAATTTACTAATTACAGCCATTCACCAGCTGTGGGAAGACTACTTAAGTAGAAAGCCCACTGTAAAAATCTACTTAAGTAAAAGTGAAAAAGTAGCTAATTTAAAATGTACTCAGAATAAAAGTTACTGAGTTACTTTTTCAAAACAATGACTTTGTTAGATCTGATCTGTTCCATGCAGTTCTAAAAGGATGAGAATACAAAGTATAAAAATTGGATTCTTTTAAAGGTGTACTACACAAAAATGTGGAATAAGCATGTAATATGGCGCTTGGATCTACATGGTTCTCATTGTCTGACTAACTCACTGATACCAAAACAACAACAGATGTACACAGATCTCTATCATTCACAAGATGGCCACTTTAGATAAGATCTGGCAGTCTTGGCTTTGATTGGTGTCAAGTCAAATATCAGTGTGCACATTTCAGTGTAGTGTTTTAACAAACAGGTTCATAACAAAGGGCTCAGCACATGCAGTAGATACCATGGGCATGGATAGGGAGGGGTGGAGAGGGAGCAAATACTGCTGCTCTTTTATCTTAGTTGCCCTTTTCAGACTGAAACAGGCATTGCTAACACTAATAACATGAAGAGTTACAAGCCTCTGAAGGGCATTTATACAACAGTATTTCCACTACATGTAGGCTATTTAAACTGGGCACACTTGCCTTACCTCTCCAACAGCTTACACTGGTCTGCAGTGAACATTTAAGGTGGCGTCCTTTCCATAAAATCACATAACACTACTCCTACTTGTTTTTATCCAATCTGTTCAGAAAAAAAATGTCTGGAGCTCCTTTGAACAAAAACTGCCAAATGTATGAGATGCCAAACTGAATTAAGAAGCAACTATTAGGACCCAGAAACACAATTTTAAACCCAGTGCTACATCAATTTCACACCTCTCATTTTTTACACCATTAACTGTGCAGCTACTCTTAGTTGGAATGGTGCATTTTTTTTAAACAGCAAGCCAAACCAGAAATTAAGTAGATTTAAAAATGCCTCTTCACTTTCAGCAGCCTGGTGCAGACTCACCTGGATCTTTAAGGCCCTCTCAGCCTCATAAGGAGTTCATCATTGGCAGTGCAACTTTTAGAAATTTTAGCTACTTTGTATAAAAAGGGGCAGTCTAATCTAGCAATACTAACACTAATTGAGTGCATTCTTGTCTTGTACTGAAAAATGTTTTTTTCTTAATTTTGAGAAAATGGAAATGAGAACTGCTAAACAATGAAACAAATTTAATGGACAGCTCACAGTCACCAGAGGAAGAAAAGAAAGTGACAAGCAACAAACATCCCAGGCTGATTTCAAAACCAAGATGTTGTGTTTACATGGTAACCAACTGAGCCACCAACACCAGCGAAAAGTTGCACTTTCAGAGAATTTTACCATGGCTCCTTTCAGAGTCTTCACATGCTACTGATGGATAGCGATAACAACAAGAAGTAGAAAAAAGGAAGAACAAGCACATGATCAATTTTAAGATATGGCATCAGAGCGTGTGTGTGTTTATGTGTGCATATTTGAGCCTTTCACTTACACCAGCTGCTCTGTAGAAGCAATCAAATTCTTGGTCCAGACACAAAACGCCAAAAAGATGCGAGGAAATTTAACTCTTTAGAGCCCAAGCTCTACCCTATAAAAATCAGATCCCCAGTTTTATCTTGAATATCTGTAATGCAGTTAGATTCTTGGTACACACATTGCACAATCCACCAACTGTGCCCAGAGAGATAAAGTTTAGTTTTCTCTATTTCCTGCTGCACTTGTGAACTTGGCTCTAGTGCAGCTGCAACATAAGCTGGGCTATGAAAATGAATGGGCAAAGATGACTTGACTAAACTCAATTTTGGCGCTGTTATCTCTAAAATAATAAGAGAAATTCATCATAAGGAGTTAACATCGGGGGTGGGTGATGTAGGCGACATCTACCGCCGGGAGTCTCAGCTGCTTTCGCTGTTATTTATTCATCCTGGATTGTGTAGAAAATGCTTGGCACTGATCTAGTGTCAGTCAGTCAGTCAGTCAGTTTGCCATCTCAAGTCCTCAGCATCAATTTGGCTGTCAGTGACCAGCACTCCTTGAAGAATAAACATTACAGGGTAGTATTTCACGTAGGCTCAGTGCACAGACAGGCAGGGCAGGGCAAGGCGGGCCATCTTCTATCTATCCATCACGCTATAGTGTCACTATCTGCTTTCAGTCACACACAGCCCCAGCCCTAATGATCTAAATTAGCTAACAGGCTTAGCGCCACAGTTGTCATGTTAGCTGCACCAGCTATCCATTACAGCCCGCCGTCTCCTGGTGCCACAGGTGGTCGTTCCAATAACAGCCTGCGTCTAACCCAGATAGGAGGCAGGCGAGAAATGAGATCAAAAACAGCAAGCTTCTCCCTCCCAGTGCAATCAGACAATAGTATGTGTGGAGCTGCTAAATATGGGTACAGGGCCTGAGTGGGGCTTATTCTTGGAGGGTTATTTAAACTACCCAATTATCCCCGAGCCTCATGGGAGGTGACCCACACTGGCCTTTTTGTCCCAGGTGGGCAAAAGGAAGTAGGTCTCGTCATGACAAGAGACAAGGTGGAGGAGACTTCACACCAGAGCCTGGCCATCTGCTGCAAACTGGTTCCAGTTTCATCACCAGGGCCGTGGACTCGGACCAGGTCAAAGGTCCACGAGGAATCGACAACAAGAGATGGAGATGTGACATCAGAGAGGACTCCGTGGCAAAAGCCCAGCCGGAGGAGCCAAAAGCAAACGCTCAGATGAAGCAACGGAGAGTGACAGATAGAAAGAGAGAGAGCGAGGGAGAGAGAAAGGGAGGATGTGAGCAGTGCCACCATCCCACATCCCAGCACACTCGGCTCTATAATAAGAGTGACACACTGCAATCCAGGAGAACAGAGGAGGGCTGCTAAATCGGAAGGGACCTTCGAGGACGAGGCTTGCAGTGGCGACATAACCGCGGCGGATGGTCTTCGCACTCCAAACGAGTGACCACACACGAACGGGGCATTTTGACCATGTGCCGCCGAAATGACGCAAATAACACACTTAGCATATGTCTGGTGACAGCAAGCATCCCTCGACAGGGGAAGGAGGAAAGATCCACAGCTAGAGAGAAAAAAAGGAGGAGGCAGATGATTGAAACGGGCAGCTTGTCCCACAGCTGACCTTAATAAATTCAGTCATAGTTACCTAATTTATCTGAATCATGTAACAGGAACATGGTGTGAGACAAAAGGGGGGGCAGCATGCTAATTTAGGTATGTGGGTATGAGGGCGGTATGCTATTGCTAGGGCCATTTTGGAAAACATTAACAGTCCCCATTATGAATAATTTGGTCCATAATAATTTGGTATTGGTAATAATAATGGTTGGTGACACATATCTGTATAAAGTTGAGGAAAAGCTTAGTAATGAGGTTTATGATGTAAAATAGCTGTTTTGTTGGACTCGTGAAATAAACTAAATGAATTTAACATTTTTTTTTATCATTAAACATCAACAGACTGCAGTGTAAGCTACCCAGCTTGACAAAACTCAAATTATTTCATGTTTAG
>OMKZ01034456.1:0-11576 GCA_900302535.1 Neoniphon sammara | reverse complement strand
TATAACTTTATCTAATGTTAATGCAGCAATATATCACAAAAACAAAACTCTTTGTATGTTTCAAGCTGCTTTAATAAGATTTGACACACTTTCGACATAAGATGGAAGTTTTCCTTGCAAATATCATTTACTGAACATCAAGTTCTAGGTCTACAACTTCATGCTCATGACTTGGACTAGTTATTGCAGTTACATGAAGAATGACTCATGAATGACAACATGGTGATTGTAGTCAAAATACTGCTCTCATATCTATGAAAACATCTATGTTTTTACAGGCCTCTTACCGCAATGAGATGATTTGTGATTTGTGTCGTTAAATATATAATCAGAATACCTGTTCTCCCCACATGGTGACCAGTCTTCGCTGGCTGGGGACCCACAGTGGGGTTACCAGTGCATGGGTATTCAAGTACAAGGTTACAACCACGAAATATCAGTAAACTGCACCACTACTACTACTACCACTACTGCTGCTGTTACTAACCGTTTCTTCTGTTACTACTACCACACTACTGCTTACTGTTACTCCTACCATACTATTACTTACTGTTATTGGTGATACTGTGAGTATTACTGTATCCACTCTATGACTGCTACTGCTTTTACTGTTATTATTACCACAGTACTGCTAAAGTTACAACTTTTACAAATACTACTACTGCTACTACTATTACTATTAGCATTACTACTACAATCCCTATTGCATCTGTTACTACAATCTCTTATTGCTGCTACAGCGGCTGCTAACACTACCTCTATGATTACTATTACTACTACAGGCTACTATTACTACTGTCATTACTACTCTTATAACTACTACTGATTCCACTAGAAGCTCTACTACTACTGCAACCTACTACTGCAACCACATTATGTTATTATTAGAACTAGGATTAGTATCTGTACACTATTACTATTAAAATACTGCTGCTGCACCTATTATAACAACAACAACAACAACAACAACAATGATAATAATAATAATAATAATAATAATAATAATAATAATAATAATGAGAATAAAATACAAATTCTATTACCACTACTTTTGCTAATCATCATCATCACCATCATTCATCTTTAATGATTATTACCATTATTAGTGCATGTTATCACGGCTATTCTAGCCTGCTGGCCCACCAGTGATTTTTTTTTTTTTTATCAAGACTCGGACTGCATGCTGGTGAGCACTGCACTGACTGTCCAGCAGCGGCTCTGTCAAGCGAGTGCGTACAAGCCCCAAACAGTACGTCAGGAGAGCGGAAGTGAGGGGCCCAGGGTACAGAGTTTAGTCCCGGGGCCAGTGGTTCTGGCCAATGAGAGGCAAGAATGCAAGCTCTATTACAAAACTTAACTGCGTCAAGTTAGACATGTGCAGTAAGATTATAACCGGAAGTGGCCAGATATTAGCTGGAGTAAAAGCGTATTGAGGTTTCGGGGGTTAGAAAAGCAACACTGAGATAGTGTCAGTTCAGTTTACCTATTTATTTATTTGCAGTGTTAACCTACCTCTCAGACGTACATAAATCTTTATGATATAAATTCATGTTACGCATAATAAGCAGTATCAAAATGATAGCTAGGGAAAAAGCAAACTACTACATTTCTGAAGGGCTATTTATCTATCTATTTATTTATTTATATATTTATTATTGTTATTAGGCCATTATTTAATTATTTATTCCTAAATTGGTATTCACTTACCTTAAAGTAAAGGTCATTAATCCAATTTTTTCATAAAATTCTTCATATCAGATTGTGTGATGTACAGATTAGGCAACAAAAATCGTTGTAGTCTACTATGCTGACTAAAAACATTGAACAAAAAGTGGATTTCCATATATTTTAGATCAGTCAATAATATTTGTTCTTTGTAGTAATTATAAATGCAAATTTGATTTTAAAAGAGAAAAGAAAAAAGAAAGTTGCATTATGCTCCTTATAAGAGATTTATTTTGAAAAGTGTGACCGGAAGTGACCCGTTTCATTCCGTCCACCTTGACCGCGGCTGCTGAGAGCCCGTCGGAGGGCGGCAGTCAGTCAGACAGTGAAAGTGAAGGCGGAGACCGGCCCAGTCCCGAAAACTCAGCCTCTTCTGGATCGCGTTCAACTTAACTGAACAACCCCAAAAAACGATCCAAAAAGTAAGACTTGAAGAGGAAGGAAGATAAGAAAAAAAGAGAAAAAAACGAGGTGCTCCTAACTTGATTTCACCGCCTTCTGCCAAGAATTGTCTTCCGGTGTTGACTTTTTTTTTTTGCGAGCACTGCAAGAGCAAAGCCTCCAAAGCACAAAGTTGAACGTGAGAAATGTGAAGCTACCGGCTTGTGTGTTTCAACCAGGCTCCAGGATTCCCTATTAATCCATGCAGTACAGTGCAATGGTACGTGAACATGGATTATTACTGCTTTGACATGTTGTAATAACAGTTTTTTTTTGGTAGTAACATTTTTGTAAATATTGTCCTCGACGCTTTGGTAGGCTAATAGCGCGTGCCAAGAGAAATGTGTATAAGTGGGTTACATGGATCACAACACTGACACTGTAGGGCCAAAACAGGACTAAACTTGGCACGGATTTTGCGGTAGCCTACGTTAACCTCCCTTTCCCCTTAATTGGAAAATGAACTTGATTTGGGATGTTGACAATTCTGTAGTATAGACACACACACACACACATATATATATATATACATACACAAACACGTACACACACTGCAACAAACTGTAACAATGTAACTTTCAGCCTCTTTCGCATGAAGCTAACAGTTAAAAGATACATGCACAGCAGAGGTGATTGTGTTGCTGTTTTTCCCCACCCCAAAACAACAAAACAGTCATTCAGGTAGAGCCAAGTTATTTGGCCCTATGATACGTGGCATTCCCAAAAACAAATAAACAAACAAGCTAACAAAAAGAAGCAGCTTGGTTTGTTCACTGTCTCTGATGTGCCAAAGGTTCAGAGGCCATTGCATTTCTCCATACAGCTCCACAGGCTGCATTGCCATGCGTGCTGGCTAATCGGGACAGCTCAATCGACAAGCTGCCTCTTGCAAGCCCAGTATCATATTTACAACAATATCTCCTTGTTTGTGGATTATTAGCGGCCTAGCAGTAGCATTCATGCAGCGATATAGTAGTTAATATAAAACTGGGTAAACTCTGACCTCCACTTCATAATGGTAAACAACATCCAATATGGAAAAATCAGTTACACTTTCAGAAATTTTCACTTCATTTTCATTTAAATTACCGTGTCCTGCCCTGTAATTTGCATCAGTTTGATAATTCATATCACAGTGCACTATGAGTTTATTGGCCACGGATTTATGCCAGCCTTAAAAGGTGGATAAACAGGGTTTATGTCGGTTAACCATTCTGCATCAGTGTCCGCATGGCTGCAAACTGAGGCAGTTTTGCTGTTTCACTTTGCGATATTATCAGTGGATTACAAAGATGACATATTTGGAAAAAAGAAAGTTCTAGTTGAGAACTGAAAGTAAAGGGTGCAGGGTTGTGAAGGAAAAAACAACAACAATGTAGTTTCTATTTTACAGAGGCTCTGGTCCAAAGTCTCCGAAGCTCATAAAATAATTCTAGTAAAGGGTAAATAAATTGTAAAGCTGTGTTTCCAAATAGCCGAGGAGAAGGTGGTGGATGGTGGATAGGGGATGTGTGTGTTTGGAGGAGGAGGAGTGTGACTGTGTAATTACGTGGGTGAAAAAAAAAAAAAGAAAAAAGTTGGGTCTGATTTGCTGGAATCGCGCAGGACCGAAGGTGCACCGGTCGATTTCATATCAAGTTTGGTTAAAGCAGGGGGTGAAGATCACACACTCCGCGCCCTCAAACGCTTTTCAGAATGCTTTTATGAACGAGATATCACGAAAGCGAGAAGCGCACACAGATCCCATGTAGTAGAGGAGTCGCAGCCCCGTTTGCACCGGCTTTACGAGTAGAAATACACAGGCATTTTGCAAGTGCCGGACTGTGCATGTGAACTTTTTAAATCTCCTGCATAGTTTCTATTTCTGCACAAGAGACGACAATCTTTGGACCGCAAAAATTCATGGATGTTCTTGGATAATCGTTTTTGTTTTTTCCTTTTTACGCGGATAACTGCTCCACTGTCTTGCATGGTGCACATCGGTCCAGGAATGGCGCGATAAAGTAATCAGAGGAATCAGTCCAAGTACATTTATTTTCTGTGTAACTGGCTCGTCATGTATTCTCCGATTTGTCTAACTCAGGTAATTGTGTCTTTTTTTGTATCAAATTGCTCAATAATGCTTCGCTCGTTTGAAACAATACTGTAACGCGCAGCGAACAGGGAATATAACTAAGTCCTATACGCGTCAGGATTATTCACTTCCATCTCTCAGTGAACATACCTTCATTATTCGTGCCAAATAATGTAGATTTGCTTTGTTAGTGAATATTGTGGCGTTCAGACAAACCAAATGTAGGTTATTCACCCGAAGTGCATGGTTTAAGGAGAGGCTGTGTTGATTTTTACATACAAGATTTGAGAATCTAATGAAAGGCCCCTTACGAAAAAGCACTATAACAGTCCTATAGGGAGTTGCAGAGTGCCTGAAGTACCAACCGTGTGGCGCTCTTTGTGTGCGTAAAGTTGTGCGTAAAGATAGTTTTCTCAAATTGGAGTCCAAGACTGTCACATTGATAATCCTGTATTGTTGGTACAGGTATGCGAATTTCCTCGCAGGTTTAATTAGGCTGTTTGCGCCCTCTGATAAGCTTCCCTGCACTGCCAGCCTCGCTTAACCCGTGTTTATTATTTTTTCACCTGTATATTTTATTCAGAGCAAAAAGCCCCCGTACTTAGGGGAAGTGCAGTTGGACGAAGATAAAGCCAAGTTCACTGTAGAAAGATCAAACGAATGATAAGGTTGATTCAGTGGTTGGACAGAGTAGCTGACTGTTTTGGCTGACTCAGTTTTACTGTTTATATTTTACTTGGCATAAGTAAGTGATTGACTGAGATGTGGTTTAGTTTGTACTTAAGAGGATTGTGCTTTTATGGCCTCAACTGAAGAGCACTGCATAGGCCTTCGCCAAGTCATTTATCTTTACAGCATTTGGCTTTAGCCTGGTTTGCAAAAATTACCCGAATATTTTGGATGTTTTTGGGCAGGAAGCCACAAGTGTAAAATATGTAGGAAATAGTTGCTACTGAGCATATTTGCTAGCAAAATTCTGCTTAATTTTATCAGTTTCACTGGCAGCATTATAGTAAAGAGACAGCATTAAAATGAGTTGTGAACATTTTTTTTTCACTTTCTAGATGACTTGCTATGGCTCAGTATTTTAAAAGTATCTGAAGTATCATACAGTTAAAAACCAGCATCTGTAGGAAATAATATTGCATCCAAACCTCTATTTACGCTTCATTATTTCTGGTTATAATTTGACATTAGTGTGCCATTGTAGTTTTATTGGCATGAAAAGTGTGGGGCAGAAATGTGGCTTCTCGGAGGAGCAGCAGCGGCGAGCAGAGATAGGGAGTGGATTTCTGTGGTTTCCCATAGCCTGCCTGCCTGCCTACACAAAGAACAATATGTGGTTTAACTCTTCAAAGACCCGTTCAAAAGAGGCGGCTTATGGTTATTCAATTTGACATTTTAATGACCTAAAACAAAGTTAAGTTCGTGTTGCCACTTCTCATCCATAGCTACTATAATTTCTGAGAATTTCTAAATCATCTGCTCCCTTATTGTGCATTCAAAAACTTAAAGAGAATAAACCTGAAGAGATTATTATTTTTTGGAATTATTTAATTGTTATAAGTGTATAAGACTGTAGGTCATTCAACTATTGTTTTGCTATAGAATTTTTGGTATTTTTCCTTTTATTTTGCAAGGTGTTATTCAACCAAGAGAAATTCTGTCAGTTATGGATTGGAAAAGAAGTGTACAATATTTCTCCACCTATGGCTTGTATTTTCATTCTCTTTCAGTCTCTCTTCAGGGCTCAGTGATAACTAATATGTGAGCTGTGGTTTAAAGTGTACCACATCTTAATGCTCAATACAGCAAACAACTTCACCTATACAGACAACTGCCATTCATCATGAATATATTTCTTCCTATAATTTTAGATCATTTCTTAGCAAAATAGTTTTCAACATTACATTTTTCAGGGCGTTAAGGAGAGGTTGTGAATTTAAACACAAGGCCAAGATTTCATTTTCATCGCCTAACCTCTGGTTTTGGAATGAGGTTGGGCAAATGTCATGCCGTGCATTACCGTCAACACATGACATGATTTGGCATGATTGCAAACCAAGTCCCAACTCGACCATTGCAAGTAATACCTCTCTTAATTTCCATATTTTTAAATTTATTTTGGATCTCTGTGTGTTCAATGCGTTTTGAGCATATAGAGCTTCTATAAGAGGCTGTTTGCATGTGCCAAGAGAATGGGAATCTCCTCGTCCTCCGTTGGCTTTGCAACTATTCTTTTGACTGCAGTCCGGCTGCCCTTCCAGCTTATCCCCCATCCTCCGCGAACACGGGATATGTTCACGTTGGAATGTGGATAGTTTGATAAGAGAAATGTAAGTGTGAGGGGCGCATGCTCTCTGTAGCAGCAGGACAGGAGTCCCGCTCAGAGCATGCTCGGGAAATGGGAGCGGAGACGCGAGTGCATTCAGTCACTGTGCTTGGTGCTATTGTGCTGGCAGTTGATATAAACAGTGGAATTTCCTTGTCACACCTGCAATACGTCCAGATACATCTAGGATGGTAAAACCACTGTTGCTATGTGCAGAATAATTTTTAGACTTAAAGCTGCTGAAACTGCCAGTAGGACATTGTCATACGGTGTGGACATGTGGTTGGTTATGAGGAACTATTTACTTTTTTGGTGTTTAACTTCTCTTCTGGCCAAGATTGCTAATTGACGAAGTCCAGATATCTGCTCCATGTTTCTGGGCCTGAGTTTGTGATTAACTGTCTCTCTTTCTCTCCTTCCCCTCTTCACTGTGCCCCTCGGACGCTCCAGGATGAATTTCATCCCTTCATCGAGGCACTTCTCCCCCACGTCCGTGCCATCGCCTACACATGGTTCAACCTCCAGGCCAGAAAACGCAAGTACTTCAAGAAGCACGAGAAGCGGATGTCCAAGGACGAGGAGCGCGCCGTGAAGGACGAGCTGCTGAGCGAGAAGCCCGAGGTGAAGCAGAAATGGGCATCCAGGCTGCTGGCCAAGCTCCGTAAGGACATTCGTCAGGAGTACCGGGAGGACTTTGTCCTCAGCGTGACGGGCAAAAAGCACCCGTGCTGTGTGCTATCCAACCCGGACCAGAAGGGCAAGATCCGCCGGATCGACTGTTTGCGGCAGGCCGACAAAGTTTGGCGCCTAGACCTGGTGATGGTCATCCTCTTCAAAGGCATCCCTCTGGAAAGTACAGACGGCGAGCGCCTCGTCAAGTCTCCGCATTGCACCAACCCAGCACTTTGTGTCCAGCCGCACCACATAACAGTATCGGTCAAGGAGCTGGACTTGTTTCTAGCATACTATGTCCAGGACCAAGGTAGGTTCATGCTTGTGCACTATATGTGTGTGTGTGTGTGTGTGTGTGTGTGTGTGTGTGAGCCAGCGCGCATGTGTGGATGACAGGTTGGCAAGGTCAAGGGTCACATGTGTTAAGTTTTTGGCAGTCTTGTTGAGACTGGCTGGGATCACGACTATGCTGGCCAGAGGAATAAACACATGATATAAAATAAAGTCGATATATAGGAGCATGTTTTACATGTTTCAAGTTCAGCTGATATATTTGCTGTAGAAAGAGCTCCTTAATTAAATCCTTTACTTAATCTTTAATGTAAAACAAGGCTTATTTGCATTACTGTGCATTAGTAGTAGCTCCTAGTAATGTACAGCAGTGCAAATAAGCATAATGATTATTACATCATTATTATTATTATTATTAGTGTTGTTATTGTTAATATGATTAGGACAGAATATATATTATATCACACACACAGCCACACACACATACACACATCTGCACCCCTACCCACACACAGTAAAGCTATTCCATGTTTTCATGTTGACCATTGACTGTGGTGGAAAGTTGCAGTGAAGACTGATAAGATTAAAATGAACCCACCAGTGACACTCATTTCTGAGCTTTCATATCACTGCTTTCGTGAATGAAATTGTAATTTCATTTTGGTGTGTTTTTTTCCCTCCACACACATGCAAAAAAAAAAGAAAGAAAGAAAGAAAAAAATAAGCGATGGATTTAAGTCCATTGAGAAAATGTACTGGCCTGTGGTGCCACGATTCCCATTCATATTATGTAATTTTAAAACTGCTGTTGTCAATTGGAAAATAATATTTGAAGAGCTTTGATCTGAAATAAGATATCCACAATTTGAAAAACAAATGCATACTCTTATAAAATTATTACTGTCATAAAAGTAAAATACATTATGAGTTAATATTGAAGATACAAGTCATCCTGAGGCCTTTACACTGGAGTTAATTTTTAAAACAAATATTGACCAGTTAATAGCAGTTAGCATTTTTTTGTATACATTTTACATATGTGTCTGATATAAATATGTGTGTGTGTGTGTGTGTGTGAGAGATATATATGTGTGTATGCATTTGTTTTGGACTGAAGACTTAATTTATTTTCTTTATTCCTGAAAAGCTGAATGTTTGTAGCTGAAAGGCTTTTGAGGACACAGCAATGTGCTCGATGTGAAGACCGTCTCATCCTTAAAAAAAAAAAAAATGATATAGAATAAGTGGTTGAGTAGATTTGCTCCTGTTTTATTCGCTCTTTTTATCTCTGAGTGAATGTTAAAACCAATTTTATCATAATTCATTTAATACGTTACATTAGTTCTAGTTGATCTCCGTCCAAAAAGAATGAATGAAAACACATTTTGATCTAAAATGCAACACTGACAATTGAAGTCAAAATTTCTCACCAGAAATTCTCAATGGAAAATGCACAATTGCTGTGCCTCATCCTTGTTCCAAATTGATTTTTTTTTTATCCGCCATGTGCTGGTATAAAAATCACTGTCAGTTGTGAAATTCCATATTAAGAGAGGAAAGATGGATGTAATTCAAGTTGAATGTTGCACAATTTCTGCAGATTGGTGTTTTCAATCTAATCGGTAATGTTTCAGGATATGAGAGCCATGTGGACACCGGAGCCATTGATTTCTTTTTGAATTTAGGCCCATACGGGTAACTGTTCATTCAAACAGACCGAAACCTTGCATCTCCTGCAAAACATTCTTTCCATATCATTTTAATTCACTGTCATTTGCTCATCTCTCAATTTTGCACTTTTCCGTCAACTAGACCAATGGAATCCCCCTCGTATTCTCTGTTGAAATTCCCCTTTTTAAATTCTGCTGCAGAAATACCAAGTGCAATGCAGTTAGCACCAATACTTCTGCTATTGAGGAAGAAATGCCAGTATAGCTAGCTCATTATCATCAAACCCTGAGCGCCATTTTGTGTTTGATAAGTGCCAGGGAAAGCAGAAGGCACAGCAGAGAGACAATAATGGTTGCCATTGGCACCGGGGTTGGCATCAGACCCTCTTTTGTGTCTTTTGTAGGATGCCGCTGCTTCTCTAGTTTGCATCTGCTGCATTTTTAACTGTTCAGTATCAACCTTAGAACGGCTGTTTAGTGATGCTTTTTCATAATATATGACACATAAATGATAAAGTAGTCCTTGTGCATTCTGGTTGGCATTTCACCAAGTAATATTTTAGAAAAATAGGTTTGGCAGAAAAGCACATCATTGTGAAGCAGATGCATTTTGGTGTTTGAAATCCGTGTTTCCAAAATGGTGAGAGTAATGTCTTCTGTTATGCCCGTGTATAATTCTACCATCTGATCTGACATCGTATTACGCGTCAAGCGTTCATTTACAGTTGTCGTCAAAATTTCTTTTGGCTGAAACTTTGGCAAATGCAAAATGGCATTCTTTTACCGGGATCACAGAGACAGACATGTTTTTTTTTCTCCCGTTTTTGTAAGTAAAAGCGTCTTTTTCTTTTCTTCAAGTTACCAAGCAGTGCCCATCTCTAGACAATGCAGCCATATTGTGGTAGCGTGCGGCACGGCGCCATTTTGTTTTGCACTGTGCCAGGGAGGCAGGGAAATCACCAGTAATGGTTGTTAGAGGTTCGGAGGTTGGCATCAAACCCTCTTTGTCTGCTTGCAGCGTGCCTTTGATTCGTTGGTTGGCATCCGCAATGCAGTGGGCACGTTGGAAAGTTTTTTGACAGTGGCAGAATGGAAGCCGCTGCCTTTGTTCTGCTGCAACTGCACGAAACAAACAAACATACAATCAAACACAAAGAAGCTACCAAACGGCTCTCTCTGAAACAGAATGTGGTGTTTGTGCGAACTGCTGGAAAAAATGGGTCCAAACTCTGTTTATAACCTTCTCCTCTCTGTCCTGCTATTTGGCAATGGCTTACACGTGCCGTTAAATTGGAGAAACCTAAAATATATTGCTGCCATAATTAAGCCAACAGTATTTTTTTCTCGTTATTTTGTGTAAAAAAAAGCGAGAAGTTAAAAAATGCATTTGTTTTCGATCCTCGTGGTTTGTTGCCTGAGAAAGGTCGGCGGGTTGGCAGCGACTGCGCTGGGTGAATTTAGAGAGGGCACTCAGCCCCCTTGTTCTGGGGCACAGACGCGTTTAGCCAGGCAGAGCCGTAGCACCCATGTGCATGCCCAGATGAATGCCCGCTGGGAAGTAGGCTGGGGGCAGGGAGTGGGGGTTGTGGCATCCATTGTGCCAACTGGCAGGCCTTGTTCAATAGAGGGCCTTGGCTTCTCACAGCCTCACTGTCGTTGCACTACGAGACACTGTCTTACCTTTATTGGATCAAACATTATAATTTCTTCTTCTTCTTTTTTTTTTGTTTTAAATTATCTTTCCCCACCTGGATTCATATTTTGCATATCCAGTTTGGCAGCTTGAGGGAATAGTGTTAAATGTAACAAGGCATGTAGGTAATCTACATGCGTCGACATGTTGGGAAAGGCCTCTTCTCATTTGGCTTTATGATGTTACTCATCACTGTTTCCTCAGCGAACGTAGGAAAGCAAAGGACTCGGTTGCCCTTATTTAGGCAGACGCTTTGTGCTCAGTACACAGGCATGCAATTAGTAAAATAACCCAACAGAAATAATTTAGTGAGAAAGATGTAGAAATAATCCCTGTTAAGGATGTTGAGGAATTTGGAGAAAATTTTAGGGAGGTAATATTGCTGTACATTCGCCTAAGCTGCCACAGTTCTGAATGAACCTGACAAGAAAAGGCATTAGTGCAATAAATCTAAGATGCTAATTCAATTTGGGAATACCTACAGAACTGATTTCTTTACAAATGGGCATTTTTGAAAGTTGTCAATGGATTCTCTCATAACCAATGACAGGAAAGGATTGCTGAGGTAGTCTTGTGGGAGACTGAAAAGGTCAAGGTCAAGTGGTTTTCCCATTACTCTGGTGCTGAAAGTTAACACGGCCATAAAACATCATTACCTTTCTTTTTCTCCCCCCACCC
>OMKZ01034455.1:20645-33757 GCA_900302535.1 Neoniphon sammara | reverse complement strand
TGGATCATATTTTGTAATTATACTTATACTGCAGAAATGAAAACACGATGAAGCAAAAAGAGAACGGGACAGCCAGTGGCAGAAAACTAGAATAAATATTGCCGCAGCTTTTATGTCATGCAAATCACTGAAGATGGCCAAAGGTTTTCAGAGCGACACAAAAGTTGTTTTCTCCTGCACAGGTAACGAGCCTTAGTAATTATCTTCAGATTCAGAAAACTTTATTGATCCCTGCAGGGAAATTGCTTTGTTGCAGTACTCATTGCTCAACGTACAGTAAGAAAGAGGTATAGCATACTTAAACAAAGGTAAAACTACAGAGTTAAAGTACTATAAAAATAACATAGCAATAATTGTAACAGAAGTAGTAAAGTGTGCAATGCAACCATAAATGTGCCAAGGATAATACAAGTGTGCAAATGGTAGATAAAAATAATAAATTATAACAGGAATGATAATAAATGCACAGAATAATCGATACAAAAATAATGCTTATAAAGGTAATTATCTGGATAGAGAAAATGTGCAAAGTGTAATGAGTGAGGTAGAAACAGGCAGAAACCAGTATGAACATCAGTGCAAAAATGTAACATACAAAGGTAGATTAACGATAGTTAACAGTAATTTAACCTAAAGTGCAAAGATAAACCGGTGAGAAGTGTAAAGTGCAAATCAACAGTCCAACTGACAGTATATTACAGTGATTTAGACCTGAGGTAGATGTACATGTTCATAATGTAAATGCATATGCATAATGTATATGTATATTATGTAGAAGTACATGTGCCCGTATCTGCTGCCCGTATATTCATTGTGTTTCTATTGTGCCACCTTGAAATCGTGTTGTTGAATAAAATCTATTTTGGGATTATCGGTCAGTTTCCTGTGCCCCTTTTCTCTGGGTAACATCTATTGTTGCTCCCCTAATTCCCGGTGTCACTGGGGACATAACACTGGGATTCAGGAGCTGTCCGAAGGACAAGGTAAAAAAAAAAGTGTCCAGCTCCACCCCCAGGACTGAACCGGCCTTCTGAATGTGTTTGTTGAGTCTATTGGCGTCAGCCACCTTCAGGCTCCTGCCCCAGCACACCACAGCATAGAAAATGGCGCTGGCCACCACAGACTTGTAAAACATCCATAGCATGGTGCTGCAGATGTTGAAGGACCGGAGCCTCCGCAGGAAAAAGAGCCTGCTATGGCCCTTTTTGTAGAGAGCCGCAGAGTTCCTGGTCCAGTCCAGTTTGCTGTCTAGGTGGACACCCAAGTATTTGTACTCCTGTACAATCTCCACTGTCTCTCCCTTAATGGAAATTGGAGTAGCAGGGGTCCTAGTCCACCACCAGCTCCTTTGTTTTGTTGATGTTGAGCTGCAGGTAGTTCAGCTCACACCAGACCATAAAACTGTCCACCACCTTCTGGTACTCCAACACATCCTTGCCCCTGATGCACCCAACAACTGCAGAGTCATCGGAGAACTTCTGTAGGTGGCAGGTCTCTGTGTCATACCTGAAGTCAGCGGTGTACAAGGTAAAGAGAAAGGGGGACAGGACAGTCCCCTGTGGGGACCCAGTACTGTTCACCACTGTGTCTGACACACAGTTCTGGAGTCGCACATGCTGGGGGCGTCCGGTCAGGTAGTCCGTAATCCAGAGGAGCATCCATTTTCATGGTAGCCATCTTCTTCCCCAATAGTGCAGGCTGGATGGTGTTGAAGGCACTGGAAAAATTGAAGAACATGATTCTGGCTGTGCTGCCTGGCCTGCCAAGCGGCCAAAGGGAATCGAGGACCAGTCTTTCAAAGGCCTTCATGATGTGTGAGGTCAATGCTACCGGCCTGTAATCGCTGGCGGCACGGGGGCGGCCCTTCATTGGTACAGGAACCAGGCAGGATGTCTTCCACAGCACCGGGACCCTCTCCAGATGTAGGCTGAGGTTGAAGAGGTGTTTGAGTATGCCACACAGCTGAGGGACAGGCCTTGAGCACCCTTGGGCTGATGCTGTTGGGACCAGCTGCCTTTGCCGGGTGGAGTCTACTCAGCTCCCTCCTCACCTGGTTAGCAGAGATGGTCAGTGGATTGGAGGCATTGTTGTTGTTCTGTGGCTGTTGGTCAGAGTGGTCAATGAGAGGCTGTGTGTCGAATCTGTTAAAGAAACGGTTGAGCTCGTCGGCTGTTTCAATGTTCCCATCAACAGTCTGACTACTGGGTTTGTAACCAGTAATGGTCCTCATGGCTTTCCAGACTGGTGTCATTCAGCTGCAGCCTCTGCTCCAGTTTCCTTCTATAAGCCTCGTTACCCTCTCTGATCTTCACCGACAGCTGTTTCTGGACCCTCTTTCCTGCCTTCCTGTCCCCTGACCTGAATGCCCACTTCTTTTCATTCAGGAGTTCTTTAATGTCCTTGGTTACCCAGGGCTTGTTGTTAGGAAAACAGCAGACAGTTTTTAGCGGAACAGAGGTATCCACACAGAAGTTGATGTAATTGGTCAGACAGTTTGTCAGTCCATCTATGTCCTCACCATATGGCCTGAAAAAAAAACATCTTATGTGTTAGTTATAATAGAACGTTTGCAGTCTAAATAACTTAGTAAAATGTCAACTACATTATCTCGTCACTTGTCAATGCCATGATTTAATGTTACTATAGTTGAACTAGTGCACTCAGTAGAGTGGATCTCCTCCAGGCATGTGTGGATACAATGTCTATATAAAGTAGATAGTTGTTATTGCTTTGTACCTCAACTTGTTGTAGAGAGGGTGAGAGTGGTCACAGTGGGGAGAGACAGCAGAGATGGACGTGTTTTGGATGGACAGTTTTGTTGCCTTGTAACCATTAGATGCCACCAAATTCTACACACTGGTCCTTTAATATTGTGTCCATTTTATGGCTTCTGCAAAATCTAACTGATGACAAACTTTTGTAAACAATATTTTTATTATCATTTTTGTCTATTGTTAAACATTCAGGAGTGCATTGAGTACACTGAAAAAGTTTGGTTGGATTTTGCTGTAGCAATCTTTCTGGCAATAAAAATAAAGTGTATATAAACTGTTTTGTGTGCTTTCAGTGTTTGATATGTAACATGTTAACAAGTAACAAACATGAAAGATGAACAGTAAGCAATGTAAGATAGAAGGAACAGTGATTATTGTTTACTGCTCTATTCCCCTTAGACATTAAAGCCCATAGTCTGCTCTATAGATGTTGAATGTATTCCATAGTGAGAATACATCCAAACAGACAGGTTTGAGGCCAGGATGATCCACCATGCATGACGGCTGGTTCTGAAGCTGCTGTAGCAGGGTTTCTGCAGGTTTCAACAAGTTAAATTTAAGACTTTTTAAGACCTTCTTAAGACCATTCTGAATGCAATTTAAAACCTACTTCAGGTCCATACTGGCAAAAATGTATAAAGAATACCTGTCCAGAGGCTGCTTACTCAGCACTGTAGGAGTTAGCGTTGTTAGTGCAGAATGGGTTGGGCTGGGTGTTCCCTCACATAAATTCTGACCGGGCTGCACAGTTTTCATTAGTGGTTATTGGTTCTGTGTAGGGATGTGCACAGACAACCGGTTAGCCAATCATAGCCGGATATTGAAAATGGTTCATGGTTATTTGAAATAATAACAATAATAATAACGAAGAAGAAGAAGAATTTACACTGTTTTGGCGTGATGGAATGTATCTACCTTATTCCTAGCCCCCATGATATTTTGAGTGAATTATGGGTGCGACTTCCGGCGTGTTATGTCACTGAACCAGAACCGGTATTTTCCATGGTAATGGGATCCTAAAAACATGGGAAATAAAAACATGTGGGAACACCAACTGTTACACCTCAAAAGGGATATTACCATACCTCTGCCTTATACTATCAAGGAATGGGGGGACGACAAGAAAAAGTGGCCTTGGGTAACATATTTAGCTACTTTATTGACAGCATTTATGTACAGTGTAACTGTACATAAATGTCTTATAGTGTACATAAATTACTGTACATTTATGTATTTACTTTTCTTGTACTTATTATACCTGAGTATTTTCATGTTATATTTTATCTGACATTTAGAAGTGGTTGTCAGTTGCAGCAGCTTCATTACTATAATTTCTGAGTTCTGTTTTATATTGAAAATGTTAGTAACATGGGCAGTACTGAGAGTAGCTGTAGTTACAAGAGGGCACTAGAGAGGGAGCATAAAACTGTAGAGAGCTACGTCAAGGGACAGCTAGCTTCCTCCCTCAGTCAATACGTAACGTGACATGAGGCAAGACTGTGTCCGTGTGTTTCTTATAAATACTCCCTTTTCAGGTATGAGTCCCTCATATAAACAGCTAGAAAATGTTAAATGAATGTACATAGGTGCTCAGGGAAGTGTTTGTGTAATGATATGTCCATGTTTTACAGACTATTGGAGTTAATTATATGATTACGATTAAGCTAACTATGCTAATTTCGTGTCATGCTAATTGCACTGTTATCTGTAGAGAAATGCTCAGAGAAACCATATGGCTGGTGTAGTTAAGTTAGTTTGCCAACTGTTAGATATGTTTATGTTGAGAATTCAGTCAATACCTAACGTGACATGAGCCAAGACTGTGTCCGTGTATATTTCTTATGAACATACTTTTCAGGGCTGTTACACTTGCTCTTTGCAAGACTATACTAAACTATAGCTTTTTATGTAGAATTAAAATTATGAATGGTTCAAGGTACTTGTAACATAACCCTCCCTGCCAAAAAAAAAAAAAAAAACCAAAAAAAAAAAAACAGACAAAAACAAACAAACAAACAAACACATCCCTATTACAGTGTGATCAATACAATTTTTCCCCCAAAAAATACATTTACAGGGATGCAAACATGTAAGGGTAAGAAAGGGTAAAGGTGAGAACACTGCATAACTAGAGGGGTCCGGGGGC
The DNA here is from genome assembly GCA_900302535.1 of Neoniphon sammara. NCBI lineage: Eukaryota > Metazoa > Chordata > Actinopteri > Holocentriformes > Holocentridae > Neoniphon > Neoniphon sammara. The sequence goes on along the minus strand of OMKZ01034455.1, from coordinate 28,837 downwards.
ATGCTCCCCCAGGGAAAAATTCTGAAAGAGATTCGCTTTACATGCTCATTTCTAGTTACTTACCACTAATTAAACTAATTCATTATGGGGTAAAACAACCCCATCTCCCTCAATAGATGCAGGAGATGAATACACCAATAAGACAAAAACAAGAAGACAATATCAAGATAAAAAAAAAAGTATACGCAAACAGACAGCCTGTTGTACCAGTAGGGGCAATTACTAGCCATGCCCTATGGAATGGACAGATTTACATGTGGATGAACTGTAGAGGCCATAAGTCACTTGATAATACTATGTCCAACCCACAGCCCACTGCCTGAAAACGGCTACAACACACACTGGTAAGACTACAAGGATGTAAGTAAAACTTTTTTAACTACTGGCTGACACATTGAGCTGGGCATACTGTACAGGGCAGAAGACCAGAGGCTCTGCTGTTAAGGAGGCTGAGTGAATCAACATGCTATATTACCTGCCAGTGTTTAGTGAGGGACTAAAAAAGCTATTATGAAAGCAAAGGCACCTGAACCAGACCAACAACAGCGGCACAGACAAAAAATTAAGAGCCGCAGGACAAGCGATATTGTGGCTTAATCTCGCGTTAGGATTAAATTTCCCAGTGTATATAACAAAATCCGTGAGAATGGGCAGATTTGCTGCCAAGTTGGCGAATTAGTCTGCAGACGCTCCGTCAATTCATTCATTAATTAATGTTAGCTAACATGCTAACTGGCAGCATTTAGCGCTACAGGATGTGACATTGCTCAGTTGTAGTGTTATGACTGTTTAATACCTGTAATAAGTTGATATCACAGCACTTAAAGCAGCAATGAGATGTACACTAGCTAACGAAAGCTAGCATTAACTTACTCAACCAGCCCAACTTTATCTCGTCCACCAAACGCACCTAATCTCTGATGCCGGAGTTCAGCACAACACAAGCTCATAACAATGAAAACACCTACATCTTCTCCAAAAATATTTCCTTACATACAAAAGCAAACAGTGAGTCTTACTATACAGTACTTTAGGTTCCTAGACACATCACTTCTCGTACCATAGAAACAGAGCCATGATATAATGGACCACCCACTCTCCTTGACATCGGCTGTACTGTTGCCTTCACGTACCTTTCGTAAGCTCCTTCGTTCTAACTGGCAGACGTAAATATGACTTTTTGCACAATCAAGTGTTTTCCACATAATTGGAATTCTGTGCTCCAAACCAAGAATTTGTATTGCTTATAAATCAACTGATTCTGCATCTAACCAAATCAACCCGACCACCCACTCTAAAAAAAATTTTCCTCGGATCTATGTGAATCTTGTGACTTATTTTTATCTCAAAACAGCGAAATTCACCGAAAGGTGGGGAGTTTACATCCCTGCATTTAAAAGCGAGGCTGAAGTTAATGCAAAAGTAACTTACTTCAAAATCCAATAAATTAATAAATAAATCCATCAAAATTGTATTAAGAATTGTCTTTTTAAGACATTTTAAGGCCTAAAATTCAGATGATTGGATTTTAGACTTTTTAAGGACCTGCGCAAACCCTGTGTAGTGTTCTTGTAACCTAGTAAATTTGAAATGGGTGAGTGACATGGAATATAGAAAAGACAGTGACTGCATAATCAGTTTTATTCAGCAAGCATTCATACAACCCATTCTCATTCCTAAGGCATCATATGATGTTTTTGCAAGTCCCTGGTAGTCAGAACGCTGACGCCTAAAGTACCCCTCCACATCAGAGCACTGAGGCTCTGGGTCCTCATTGACTCTCATGTTTAGCCTTTTGCAGCAGTATTGGACACCATGGGATCCTAGGAGTTACATTCTTATGCAGCTAATTTTGTCAACATATGACACCTTGGGAATGAGAATGGGTTGGTTCATACTACCTGTGGCATCTTTCTGCAGCAGACAGGCTCTGTAGGCATTGTTGCACAATTCCCACAATAACACCTGTGCTGGGAAAGAGATTTAAAAAGTTACAACTTTGCAGGTGTAGTTTATTTGAATGCTTTGTTCCTACTAAGTACATAGGACACCAAATGCAATAATTTAATAAGCGTATTAATGTTATGTACATAACGTAATAATTGGTAAAAATATTAGTTATGAGGTGTTGGCAGACAATCCCCTGCTTGACCTACTGAAATGTATTTTTCTTTTGAGAAAACATTACCGGCTGTTACCTACAACATTTGAGCTTGACTTTTACTGATGTAATGGCAATTACATCTTAATGACTTACGTTGCCAGAAACCTAGCTTTTGATAGCCTGTACATAAACACTACATATATACAAGTCACTAAGTTAGCAATTGGTTGTCCACGATGCAATGTTTTTTCCAAGGGTGGCGAAGGCATTTTGGATGGTCATTTTCGGTTATTGGTTATGGTTGGAGTTATGGCTACGATTAGGCATAATTTGGTTATGAATAAGATAAGGGAAAGACTGTAGAAAATGTGTGTCATGCCTTCGCCATTTCAGTTAAAAAATATTGCGTCCATGACACAGCCAGCACAGCCAGCGAGACCGTATGACCTTAGCTAACATACAATCATACAAAAAGAAATGTCCAAGTGACATTACGTTAATAACTAACCATTCCGAGCCCCCCTAGGTTCTGGGGAGAGAAAAATACAGAAATTGTGTGCATGTTTTTACAATCTGTGTGGATGGATCGTAAACTGCGGGTACTACAGATTGCCAATGTACATTCATATGGACAGACTGGTGAACTGTGCGCAGTTTTGGTAAATTGTACCTACGGTACAGTTTATTTTTCTTCCCCTGAGCTTCAGGATAATGACCACAAGAGGGAGTTAAACCATCTTTTCACATTTATTTTTATGCATCAATCTTCCTGTTTTCTTTTAGCTACATGACTTTGAAACAATATGTCATAGAGTAAAGCTCAATAGAAACTTCCTTCTTTCAGTATTCTGTTAATAAACAAAGGCAGTATAAAGTGACTTAAGCCAAGACATTCAGACAAGTGTCATAAGCAGTGCAACGGGGACTACATAAGATCCCATTTTTAAATAACTACAACCCAGAAACAGAAGCAATTACAGATAATCTTAGTCTGCAGCAATACAGTGGCTCCTGCTCTGACAAACAAATGAGTAAGTTGGAAAATACTTAAACTAAACTGGTGTGAAAACAGGTGAGGATGAGGCTTGGTCTAAAACATTTTTCTTAAGACTCATGACACTTTAGCCTCATACTATATATGAAAAATAACACTACCCTTATCTTTCAAGTTGCTTCAGGTACCAAGGTGCAAATTAAACATTAAAAAATGTCCAAACTGAATCTATGAAATATATTATAAATAAATGAAATATCCTTAATTCAACATGTTTCAGTTCTACATCAAGACATTCTTGATGGCCCACAATCAAGATAATAAATAATAAAACCATACAAATAGTAAAAACAAACAAACAAACAAAAAAACGTGTGGGAAATAAGAATGTAACCATCCTCTTGTTTAGTTGAGTAGGGTGAGGTGACCCAAAGAGGCCAATCAAAGTCAAATGTCAAAGTAGCATAGAAGCTTAAGATGCTATGGGACAGGTACAGAGTAGGCAGTTTCCTTCATGTGTAGAGGCCAGGGCTTATGCTGCAGACAGAGAAGGTAAGATTTTCAAATGAGAAAAAACCTTCCCTTGTGTGTGTGTGTGTGCCTGTGCGTGCCTGTGTGTGGCGGGGTTAGGGGGCAGAGGGAACAGGCAGGACAAACTATCCTACATTTAAATAACATATTGAAATTATCTGCTTGACAACTTATGACGAAGCTGGGATAAGCCCAAATAAGCAACTACACTTTAGAAACAAGCCCAAGAAAACCGCGACCCGTGACTATAAATATTAATAAGCGACTTCATGGAAAAACAAGCCCAAAGTCGCTTATAATAAGCGGACTTGGCAACACTGTTCCTCACTCACTCACTCAAGTATATCTAGCTGCAGACCGCAGGCCATCCAAACCACGCCCACTGTGGCGGTGACAATGGAAGTGAAGCGGCCGCAGCGTGCAAAACATGCCCCTTCAAAACACGGCCACTTTGAGAGACACTATGGTGGCCTACAGAGACAATAGCCGAAGATTATGGAAAGAAGTAAAGGTCACGACAATAAATGACTTTCAGCGCAAATAATGTGATCTAAACAATTAATTAATGCAAACAAAAGGTGACGTAGAAAAAAAAATGTAGATATTGTCATTTTAGCAATTACTAAGCAGAAATAATCAGAATAAACTATGGATTGGGTTGGCCTAATTGTTAAAATTATGTACATATTTATGCATTAAATTGTATATTACTGATATTTAAGAACATGAAAGCGTACTTTATACGTTTCAAAATGAGAAGAATTGAATAGCTTGTAAACATCACGTCATGGGATGATTAATGCTTCAACACGTGCATTTAATGTAGCGACTGAACCTGAAAACACTGTTAGTCTCTTGTCCAAATCTCACATGTAGTTTGGTTTGTTATTGATGGGCTCATCACCCCTCCACAATGATTATTATTTGTGTAGTTTTTAACACCACACTGAACCCACTAATGAGCTAAATCATGAACACCTATTATGTTATTTCTGTTGAGCCAACAACTTTCAGGGTCCAATACAAACCTTTACTTTACTTCATGCACTCTGAGTGTTTTACATTTCACACAGGAATCATGGCTCAAGATGATTGACTTGTTTGAGAATTAAACTTTCAAATTCACTCTCAGCAGAAACAACTATTGCTCAAAAAACATTTCAAACCTACAGCTCCCTGCCAGTGACCTTACCCCGTTCACATTGTGAAGTGCTCTCCCTGCTGTAATGAAAAATTAGCCCACTTTGCTGTTAATTGTAGGGTCCAGTAGTCTGTATGTCTGTTCATTTCAATCTCCCATTTTTCCTTTGTTTGTAAACCATTGTTTGGGGTCATTAGGAGGAGAATTGAGTATACTGTAGTGATTACTTTCCTAACCTCATTCCCAGTTTGAATTTCTGTAAAGAAGTGTTCTATTGGAGCCCTCTCCAGTTTTGTGGATATTCTTGAACTATGTGATCCTGATCCTGAAGTTAAACATAACTGTCTTCATTAAAAAGAGAAAACACCTATGAGGACCCTGCAGGTGTGTCTGTGTGTGTGTGTGTGTGTGTGTGTGTGTGTGTGTGTGTGAAAAATGCGCTCTGTAGTTGAACAACAAACAGTAGAAACTCTTGGCCTTTTTATTTCAAAACAGTCTATCATTTTCCCTCTGGCCTGTAGTGTAACATATCCAATCTACCCCCACCCAAAAACAAACAAACAAACAAACAAAAAAAAAAACCCAATCACATTTAACAAGCTGGAATCAGAATGTTGAAAAAAAATAATCATGAACAATTTAGGTGGTTTAATTTGTTGACTAATTAAATTAATCAACTGTGAATCATTTAATCAAATAAAATAATCACTCCAGCTTGACTGAATTTAAAGCCTCTCTAAAAACTCCTCTGACTCCAGAGCTCTTCAGAGTTTGTCCTCCTACTGCTTCATCTTTTCTTGGCCTTCCTCACTCAGGTTCTTGGTGAGGTAGTGGGCAATGAGTTGTTTCTCACTGTTTCAACAATAAGGTAAAAGAAGTGATTAATATGTCACTGAAGAAATTCATATATATCTGAGGTTCTAAACTTATGGACATTGTACTAGCACCACTGTTTCCAGCTTACCTCCAGTCATACTCTGGTCCATATTTGTAAATTTCCTTGGCCTTGTCAAGGGAAACACAGTGTGTAGCTGCAAGGGCGTGGACTGTTGCCTGTGTCATTAAGTGATAAAAAAAAAAGCCCAGTCTTAAACAGTTATATTAAAAATACAAACTACACTTGTGTCATGTTGCAGGTGATGTGAGGCAAGATTTGATATGAGCAAATGGCAGAAAACAATTCTACTGGATATGGACCATTAGTTAAAGTGTGACATATGCAATACATTCTGGTCTTCATAAATAAAAAGATCAGTGAAATCTCACCTCTGCCAGAAGCACTTGAATCACAAATGCCGCCTGATCTGCAAGCTTCCTGCCTGTCTGTGTATGTTCCACAATTCTTGACATCTTGACAAGAAGGACAAAGCTTGATCCACTTGGTCATCATCTTCTTTGAAGATGATGACCCTGTCCTCCTTCTTTGCCCAAGGAGACTGAATTTTTCCAGTGATGACTTCCTGCAAAAATAGTTTGGCAGGATCTGTGTAAATGTACAGTTACTACATAAAGAGATAATGTTTCACTATCATCATTTATATTCTACTTAAATATGTAATTTTGATATTTCAGTTACAAAGTCACTTCAACATGTAGCAGTTGGAGCTGCTGTCAGGTTAATTGATTTGTTCATAAACTCTTATTTCAGCACTGGTTATGTTTTTTAATAAAGATATGTACTTATGATTTCTGGTGAAAAGCAATTCTCTGGACAATCTAGATAAACACCTCTGCCAAATGACCAATGTCATGTAAATAAATATGTTGAAAAGTTGCTTAAAGGGGATTTATGTTTTTTTAGGGGCAATTGTTGCCCTATTGGAATACATTGAAACAAGCTTTGGAGCTGCTGTCCCTCGCTTAGTACTCAGGCATTTAGAGAAAAGTAGATGGGAAAATAGGGTCCATAGTGCTAAAAACCATAAAACCCCTTTAACTACATTTCCTGCCGTAATTACTAAATGCTGTATCTTCTCTAGGTGTACAGAATTAGAACTAAAAACACAGGAGCTAGAGAAGGAGCTGGACGCAACAGCCATTCTGACAGCAGATACTTTCACATGTGGGCCAGACTGACACGTGTAAATTTGGGAATTCAGGCCAGGCATTTCTGCCTGACGCACCTCCTCTGGTGCCTTTAGAATACTGGTGTACCCTAAACACCTCTGTGGGCATAAATGGGTCATCAACTGGTGGCCACTCACAGGATGTAAAACCAAAGCACATGAACTACTGTCCAAATTGTTGTTGTGCAAGACGCCTAGGAAGGTTACCTGTCAAAGAAATGCTTACTGATGTTTTGTGAGAGTTTAAAGGATAAGTTGTTGATACTTTTGATAAAGCTACAACCACAGTATCTTTTATTTCTGACAGATCCACAGTTTCTCAGCCAGCCAGCCATCACTGAGACAGTCCCCCAACAAGCCAGCTCCCAGCCTGTTCTCAGCGAGCCAGTCAGCTCCCCACAAGCCAACCCCCATTCTCTCTTGCCTAAGAGTCAGTCAGTATCTGACACACAGCCAGCCAGCCTAGAGAAGAGAGATGGAAAGGTAAAAGACAGTGTATTTATCAAATACAGTACCACATATACCAAAGCCTAGTTACCATGTGTGCCTAGCCTATATGCTCAAATGTGACAACTATCCAAATATAGGGTGCACAACCATATGTGGGTATACATCACAGCAATTGTAATTCACTTTTTACAGTAATATAAAGAAGTAATTCTAGAATTAAAAGAAATAGTACCCTGATCAACACTAATGGTGCATGAAAGTGCAAGATGGAATAATATAAGATGAAAGCACTATCAACAATGTGGCGAGTTGCTAGTTTAAAAGAGGTTTCATTTTCTCATAACGTCACATGCGGATGTTTTGGGAAACCTGACGCTGGCTGAAAATCTTGCATTGAGGCTGATTGCAGTAATTGAGAGGAATTGTTGAAACTTGCACACATGACCGGACAAAATACAATAGTGTTTCGTAAAAGAATATACAAGCTCGTATAATTGTTTTAGAGCTATTTAACACAATAATAACACTAATAACATGCTGTCTGGGCAGACCAAGGTCTGGGCAGAGTCACAGAAAAAGTGCCAACGTGCTGTCTGCTTGCCAGAGGATGAAAGAGTGAAATCTCTTGCTTGTCAGGAGTGCTGTACAAAGCTCCATCTCCTTGGAAGAGACCGCAGTGCCCTCAAAATACAAAAGCTTACAGCACCTGGTATTCCCAGGCGGTCTCCCATCCAAGTACTAACCAGGCCTGACCCTGCTTAGCTTCCGAGATCGGACGAGATCGGGCGTGCTCAGGGTGGTATGGCCGTAAGCCGCAAGGAGCCCCACCGCCGGCCCCTTTATACGTGGCTGCCTCCGCAAAACAGGCTCCTTTTTTAAGAATGCAGAAAAAGTGCCAACATGCTG
>OMKZ01034455.1:0-10609 GCA_900302535.1 Neoniphon sammara | reverse complement strand
ATTGTTACCTAACACTGACCTGATTTGGACTAAATATATAGTATTTACTTTTATAATTAATTATTATGATAAGAAAAAGATTTGTCAAAAGATCAATCTTAAATTTCATTTAAATTTGACATTAAAAGGTCATAAAAAGAATACCTGGGATACCTGTAGAACACCATACTGGCCAATTACTTCCTTGCCCTTATAAATTGTGTTGTTTTGATGCATGTAGGTGTATGATTATTTGCTATCCGCACCTTTCATTTGCCTATCCTCAAATTTGTCAAGCGATTCAGAGTGTAGAGCTACACTAATGCTCAGTTCCTTGTTGGAGAATCTGTTTGAACTGTTAGAAACTTGAACGTTGCATGAGCAAATGTAAGTAGCAAATAGCAATTCACACACAGAAAGCAGCTAACATGAAGGCAGTTTCGGATTAATGGAAACTAAATGGCCAGTGAGACTGCATCTCTAGATGGTTAAATTTGTTGGCTTTGTTTTGTATTCTAGCTCCAGAAACTACAGAGAGCCAACAAAACCAGGTGAGGCACTATAAAACACTCCAAGAAATGTACAAGGCCAAGGCCAAGCCCAACAAGACTGCTGTCTCCCAACTGCTGGACCTCGAATTCCAAGCAAGACGAGCCTTCATTGATTCTGATGCGGTTAAGGAACAGAATAGGGCTGTGAAGATCCTTGACGCATACCCTTATTTCAAGGAAGTTGACCATGTAAGAGAATGGTTAAAATTGATTTTCATTTACATTCTGTACAAGATTAATATCTTGCTGATCAGAGATGTGAAAATATTTTCTCTTTATGTCTTATTAAAGGTGATGGACGAATTGCGAAGAATCATCCAGCCAGGCAATGCCAAATACGTAGATGAAATGAAGGCCAGATGGAGCAGCTTTTACACCAGTGTTCAGTTCTATGGGGTCTTCAAAAAAGTGATGCGGCCACCGAATACTTTGGACATGGGTATGTTTACTCCTAAAATGCACTCAGACCTATATTGATGTACAGTGTTATTCAACATGATGAATGTTTTGCAAATGATTTCTCCCAAATTGTGTCCAGACTTTAAAATCCATAAAAAAAAGAATTATATTGCAGCTGATGTTAGTGTGTACACTTGGTTTCTCATTGCTTTGACAGTTTAAAACCATCACAAAAGACATTTATTGTGAATTAATATATCAGTATAGATTTGAGTGCATTCAGGTTATATACTGTGAAGAAAATAGTAATGTCCTGATAAAAGGTATGCAGTAGATATCTGGATTGCTGTTTGGCACAAATCCTGCTTGTTTAGGAATAACATGATAGTTAAAATAGTTTTTCTTCCCCTCCCCCAACAGCTGAAGATGCCACTGCAGTCTTCATGGCCTTGCCAGTGCTGTTCCCATCAGCTGTTGCACTTTCAAAGAAGCTGGGAAATGCAAGTGAGGCCCTACTGCATATCTTGAAGGTAAGTCTTTAATTCATTTGGAATGGCCAGACAAGTACCGCACATGCTGCTTGAAACTTGCAAATTGTCTGTTGAACAGCCAAAATATATTATTGGGTATGGTGGGAGAGGTGGTTAACTACTTACCACTTTTTTTTTTAAATAATAAAAAACAAACAAACAAACCAAAAAATTGTTATTCTATCAGGTGTGGTTAGTATTGTGCTACTTATGATGTTCATCCCATCACAACTTTCTTACTCATATTTATTTTTTTCAGCCCGCAGAAGACCCCACTGAATATGTCAGCAAACGCCCCCTCAACTCTGGCCCCATTCTGCTTGTTGACCAAGAGAACTACATGATCATCATTGGGACGACTCCAGTGACTTCCTTCCCAAAGGTGGAGCTCTATGAAGGTCTGGTGTACCTCATGGCATATTATTATGCATTACACCTCACGTATCCAAAGTGCATTGCCACACTCCTGTCTGTCTTGCAAACTGAAGTGCTTGGTGATGCCATACATGAGCAGGATGCAACTTCTTCTTACAAGAAGGCCATGTCTGAATGGAAAAAATTCGTAGAGTAGGGGCCAGAGGGGATATGTGGGAGTGAGAGATTTAGGTTCTGGCACCTGGGTTCACTCCAGTAGCTGTTGCTACTGTACATGTATATGCTATAATAAAAATAAGTTCATGAGTATATCTTTGGTCATTATGCAAGGACTGCCTTGCCTATACTCCATGTTGAAGTTTGCAATGTAATGTTTTATTTGGATTTTTACATGTACATGGACAATTGTGCTGTGTTGTTGTCCTCCCCACCCCACCCTCCTGGGGCCACTCCAGTTTCTGTTTGTGTTTAATGCCCAGTTTGGAAATGTGTTACGTAGTACATGGACAGTGGTGCTGTAATTGCCCTAAGATCAAACAGTCATTGTGTTTGCATGTTTACAGATGTGGGGACAGTTGTGGGGTGAAATAACAACTGAATTAGAACAAATGTAAAGCAAACACAGGAGGGATTGTAAAAGACATGTTGAAATAATGTTGACATTTTATGTTAATAAAGGGCATGTGAGAGAAATTGCAGTTGGCTTCATTTATTTTATAAGCAAGAAAATTTCATTTTTAATGGTTTAATATAAGTAAATTTATCTTATTTCTGAAAGCTTGTTTTAAGCACTAATATACCATTTTTTACTATAAACATCGTTCCATATTTTCTTGTTTCAAGAAATTTTCAGTCACATTAAGTACTAATTTTAAGCATATTAATCTAATTTTGAGCAAATTAATCTAAAAATTATTAGTCTTGACTAGATAAATTTGCTTGTTTTGCCTCTATTCTTACTAGTTTTAAGACCTGTGTAGGTTTTAGGAAGCTAGATATATTTACTTGTTTTTAAGCAATCTTGTCAAGCCAAATTTACTTGTTCTGTTGGCAGATAATTTTACTTATTTCAAGCAATATTTACCCTATTTTAGTTACTTTTTTTCTCATTTTTGAGGACTGACTTTTTGCAGTGTACCTCCTATTCTCAGAAGGCCATCTTCGTCCACATGGGGGTTCAGCTTTCTCAGAGGACTGTCCTTCAAGATGTCTTTCCCAGCAGCCAAACAAGCAAACTCTTTGCTGTAGGCTTCTCTTTCCACGCATCTGATGATGAGAGTTTCTGCTTTTAGCAGTTCTTTTGCTGTGTGAGGTCTTTTGCACAAATGCCAGCTGCTACAATCCTCGTGCTTGGCCTTCACTGTACTTTTTTTTTGAGTGATGTGCGTCAAGAATGCTATGGCTCGCACCAGAGACTTCCAGGATGAGACCTGTTCGAAACGATGACATCTCAGATTGGATGGAGGAGAGGAGAGCACAGTAACATGAGAACGCACTTCAGTGTCGATATCTGGAGTGATGAGCTCATATGACTCCTCTTCTGAAGTGGAAATTCCTTCATTGTCAATCACCTTGAGGTAAGCTACAGCTGCGATGGCTTTCACCGAGGCATCTGAGAAGATGTGGAGTTCCTTCTTGCGAGCTGTAGATAGAGTGGTAGGAGTGTAAGCTCTTGGGATCTTGAAGTCACTCAGACCTTGTAAGGAGTCTTTCCACGTCTTCCATTCGACTTCATTTTCATCTGGAAGAGGACTGTCCCAGTCAAGGGCCTCGCCGCTGGTAAGTTCACGTAATAGGAACTTCCCTTGAATGATGATCGGCGTAACAAGTCCAAGAGGGTTGAAGAGACTGTTCACAGTCGCTAGAATGCCTCTACGGGTGAAGGGTTTCTCTGTAGTTGCCACTTTGAAAGTGAAGAGGTCATGTTTAAGATCCCAGCTGAGCCCCAGGCTACGTTGGATGAGGTCTGAGTTGTCACCAAAGTCCAGATTCTGAAGACCCTTTGCGTGATCTTCTGGCAGGAAGGCCTCCAAGACTTCAGGGTTGTTTGACGCTATCTTATGGAGTCGCAAGTTTGAAGCGGCAAGCATCTTCTGTGTTCTTTTGAGCAGGTCGATGGCTTCAGCAGCTGATGGGAATGACTTAAGACCGTCATCGACGTAGAAGTCTCGATCTACAAAGTGTTTGGCATCCATGCCGTATTCACTTGCTCCATGTTGTGCTGCGTGACGAAGACCATAGATGGCGACCGCTGGAGATGGGCTGTTGCCGAATACATGGACCTTCATCCTGTACTCAACAACCTCATTGCTGGGTTTGTTGTCCTTGAACCAAAAGAACTGAAGAAAGTCTCGATGGTCTTCCCTGACAATGAAGCTGTGAAACATCTGCTCGATGTCTGCTATCACAGCCACTGGCTCTCTTCGGAAACATAGCAAGACCCCGATTAAACTATTGTTCAAATCTGGGCCAGTCAGTAGCACATCGTTCAGAGAGATGCCATAGTGTTGGGCACTGGAGTCAAAGACGGCTCTCATTTGATTCGGCTTACGAGGGTGGTATACACCAAAGATGGGAAGGTACCATTGCTCTTTTCCTTCTGGCAGGGGTGGAGCTAACTCTGCCTGGTCGTGATTGAAGATTTTTTGCATGAAGCTCAGAAAGTGAGCTTTCATCTCGGGCTTCCTTTCTAAGGTGCGTCGTAGAGAGGTAAGGCGATTGATAGCCTGTTCTCAATTGTTTGGGAACCTTTGCCGAGGAGATCGAAATGGAAGGGGTGCCACCCAAGTGTTGTCCATAAACATCTCTTTGTCCATAAGCTCCAGGAAGATCTTGTCTTCGATGGAGAGACCCACTTTATCATCATCCTTGGTCCTCTCAAAGATTGTGTTGCCAAGGCTACAGTTACCAAGCGCTGGGATGCTTTGTGAAAGATTGTGAGAAGAGGTGTGGTGCTGTGCTTTGGCGCTGAACTTCTCTTTTACTTTCAGGTGCACGGGACATGGAGTAAGGAGAGATGGACGCCCATTTTCCAGCACGTTGGTCTGAAAGGAAGTCACAGACTCTGGCTTGTGGGCTGACCCCAAGCAGACATTGCCAACGACGACCCAGCCATGGTCTAGTCTCTGAGCATAGGGGGCATTGGGACGACCATTGCGATGCTCTCTGACCTTGTGAACTTGAAGGATGTCACGTCCTAGAAGAAGCAATATCTGAGCCTCTGGATCTAAGTGTGGTATTTTATGGGCTATGGACTTCAGGTGAGGGTGGTGTTGTGCAGCTGCGGGAGTTGGAATCTCCAACCGATCATCTGGCATGTGATTACACTCGGTGAGAGTGGGAAGCATCACACTTGTCATTCCATCCAACGATTCCACCATAAACCCTGTGGTTCTTCTCCCAGATGTTTCAGTGACTCCCGCACATGTGCGTAGAGTGTATGGCGAGTCCGAGCCTCTAATTTGGAAGAGGTCGAAGAATTCAGACCTGGCCAATGACCGATTACTTTGGCCGTCCATAATAGCATAGACCTTCATGACTTTGTCTGGATGTGCCGAAGGGAAGACTCTCACCAGGCAGATCTTAGAACAGGATCTAGGCTGCGTACCTCTTTCGCAAACCTCTGTGCATCTCGAGGTGACTGCTGACTGAGGTGTCTCTCCTTCACCCTCCCTGCCATGCTCTGAAGAGGGGTCTTTAATGTCCCATGGAGCAGATCCAGGGTGAAGTACTGTGATGTGGCCATCACTCTCACATTCTTTACACTTCAGGGCTGCTTCACAGTTTTTGGCGAAGTGAACAGTTGAAGAGCAACACCGAAAGCAGATGCCATTCTCTTTAAGAAAGGCCTTGCGTTCTTCAAGTGGCTTGCTCCGAAAACCTCTACACTTTTTCAGAGGATGGGGTTTTTTATGGATGGGGCATTGCCTATCAATGTCACTCAGTTTACTGCTGGAACTGTCTGACTGAGAAGTTGAGAGTTTCAATACAACTTCGGTCTTGTGAGCAGACACGTGACTTTTGATGTATCCTGGTCTCCTTTCCACACGTTCAGGCTTTGGTGGACCTGTAGAGAATCTGTGGGAGCTATAAGATGAAACTGTAGGGACTGTTGAGAGTGTGAAGCTAGGATCATTTCTTCTGTGAGCTTTGTTACATACAAAGTCTGTGAAAAAGGCAAATGAAGGAAAAGAAACATTGTACTGCTCTTTGTACTGAGAACCGTGAGCTAACCACCTCTCTTGCAGATTATGTGGCAACTTCTCAACGATCGGGTTGACTCCCCTAGCAGTGTCCAAGTTTGCGAGCCCAGGTAAATAGCCCTCAGATTTGGCGGACTCTAACTCTCTGAGCAGGTCTCCCAGCTCCCTGAGCTTTAAGGGGTCCTTGGGACTGATTTTAGGAAAGTTCTCTATTCTCTCAAAGAGAGCTCTCTTGATTACTTCGGGGGAGCCGTAACACTCCTCCAAGCGATCCCAGGCCATCTTTAGACCTACGGCAGGATTGGCGACATGCACAGAACGGATCCTTATGACGTGCTCCGAAGACTGATTTCCTAACCACTTTGTTAAGAGGTCGAGCTCTTCGCTTGCACTTAAGTTGAGTCCTTCGATGGCATTGAGGAATGAGGACTTCCACGCCCAATAGCTCTCTGGGCGGTCGTTGAACAAGTTCACAAGCTCACGACGCAGTAACTATCTTGTAATGTCACTCATACCAGTCCTGTCATCAGTATGCGGCTGTAACGAAGCCCCGCTGAAAGAGGAGGTGTCCGGCTGAGTGAAGTGGAGGTTAGTAGGAGGCTGGTGATGGACTGCTGGGGTTGGCCCTTTGGGTTGTTGTGCCCTTTGGTTGCCGTTGTCCGGCGTGGCACGTTGGCAAACCACTGGCGTTACCCTCTCAGGCTGCTGTGCAGTGGGAACATCAAGACGTGAGAAGTACCACTGTCAAGGTGTGGAACGTGCTTTTTTGTATTTGTTTGGACCTCAGGTTTGATGAGCGGCAACAAGGAAGGCGTATATGGTTGAAGTTCTGGAGGCTCCGCATCACTGAGATGTAGCTTGGAGTGCTGCTCGACATAGTCATGGGTGCGCTGCATGTCAACTTGAACTGAATCATGATGACTCCTACTGCCTTCTCTATCTTCTGTCTCTGCTGCTGCTTCAAAGACTTCGGCTTCTGCCAAAGCTTCAGCTGCCTCCTTCTCATGCTTTAAAGTTGTTAACTCATCCCTTATACGTGCCTCTTTAACTTTCACATCAGCAGCTAGACGAGCCTCTTCCACTTTCAACTCGGCGGCTAGACGGGCCTCTGCTACCTGTAATTCAGCTTCTCGCTGAAGGAAAGAGGCGCGTGCACGTGCAGCTTCGGCTTTAGCATGGGCCCTGGCCGCTGCCCTGCTAGCTGAGGAGGATTTAGATGAGGTGGATGAGGTGGAACACTGAGATTTCGCTTTGCGTACGATGTCCTTTTCAGTATTGCCGTGTTCTTTGTTGTGTGATTGTTCCTGTCTAGCTCCACTTATATGTGACATCATAAATAGAGCTCATCCAATGATGTCTGAGAAGAGGTGGATAAGGCGATTTTTGCGTGCGTGGAGTAGAGTTTGCACAGTACCTTGCTTTCCTCGATGCTGTAGTGCCCGCTGTGTAGTCGCTTTTTTACTATTCTGTCCTCAATGTGTGTGTGATGTACACAAATCGACAGATATCGAACAGGGTCCAAGAGAAAGTCAGAGGCTGGAGTAAAGTTGAATGATCTTTACTGTTGTCTTCATTCTCATGAACATTTTTGTAAAACTGAAATGATACAGAGAGATATGATATCAATTACTGAGTGCTTATACAAATATAATCAGATATACACAGACGTAGTAGCGTAAACAACAGCTATAGACTGCAAGCATACAAAATGTGTACTCAAATTACATGTAAATAGCTGTATATAGTTTGTAAATAATGTAAATAGTTTCCATTCACTGTTAATTTAACACTAGCAACATCTCAGTGTAAATAAATCAAATATTTAAATGTAACATATGAAAATACGATGCACAAACACTTGTGTAGAGATAAAATTAACTGTAAATGAGAGTATAACTCACAAGCGATCCTTTTCCAAGGCACAAAACAGCAGGAATGGGTTATGCGCTAGCTTGAGAGCTGTAGGCTGACTGCATGGCATGTAGCAGCTAATGCTTCTCCTGCTCAGACTCTGCACTATGACCTGGCAGTGTCATGTGACTAAATCTACCAATAAGAACAATGGCTGGAATCAGACCAGAAAATAGAGAATTACTCTTAATGACCAGTAGGGGGAGAAAACACAAAGTTCTCATAGAACATGACATCAACAGTGAAGGTTACGCATGCGTATAGGGATGAGACTGCATCTAGCCAAGCCTTCCAAGCGCCATGGAATATAAAAATTATGGATTTCAAAAAAAAATAAATGTCTTCATTGTCTTAATAGTGTTCTCATTTGAAAATGTAATGTTTTATGATTTCGGCATAAATATGCTGATGATAAAAATTATAGCGAGAAATGTGCATTTTATATTAATAATATTGGTTCAGTGAATGTTATCTCAAAGATTCTTTCATGCTTTCTATTGTTGTTATGTTGGTTGCTGTGGATATTTTTTTTTACTTACTTTTACTTTTTTACTCTTTTTACTTTACTTATTAGGCTACTTATATTGTTTCTGTATTGAGTGGCTGTGCTTCTCTTTTGAATCTGTGCGGCCTTCCAATGAGTCTCCAGTGACATTATGGAATTTACCAAGTGATTCCCTTTGAAATATGTAACATGCATACGCAATGTACTGATTTCATTGATTATTAATGTTTTGTACAGTCTGTTCATTTCTTCTTATCCTTGTCCAGAGACTACAGCGACCTCAAGTGTGTTTACATGTATATAGCACTTTAATTCTTAAAATGCATTAGCTTATTGTGCACCTACTGCTAGCTGCAAATGCCAACATTTCTAAGCACATAGGGGCAATTTAGTAAAGCCATGAGGGGGCCGAACCAACATTTGGAAGCTATAATAAAAATATCTATGTGTAGGTTAGGCCTAAAGCTCATTAATGCACTTCGAATCGTTACATAACTCCCGCCGACATTGAATACAACCCCAAAACGCGTTTCTACAATACTTGCCAAAATATCCCAAATTAATCAGCATTTGTATGCTTTTTTCACATAAACCACCTAAATGCAGTGTAATTTATTTTTCAGCTGCAGTTAATATTTGATTAATTCTGCAGATACATCTTTTCACAAGCGTAACTGCAATCCTTGTTTGCAGATGTATGACGCTGATTTGTATCAAGCTGCATGGCACGGCTCTAGGGAATTGTATTTTTTTTTAAATCATGTATTTCTTAGAATTTCAAGTTGTAAATACTGAATTGAGAGTCTATTGGGGTGTAAGGGGATGGGAAACATCTGTGTGATCAAATTTTACATATCTAATAATTAAATGGGTGTAAATTAATTTTTACCATATTTGACAGCGCCTCCATGGTG
Organism: Neoniphon sammara; assembly: GCA_900302535.1. NCBI lineage: Eukaryota > Metazoa > Chordata > Actinopteri > Holocentriformes > Holocentridae > Neoniphon > Neoniphon sammara. The sequence goes on along the minus strand of OMKZ01034455.1, from coordinate 1,243 downwards.
ACTATATCTCTGTGGGTATAAAACATAGCTCAAGTCAAGAGCTCTTTATAACAGTTGGTCCCATGTCTGTAGCCCCTTCTGTTGCTCAATTACAAGCCTTCAAATATGCACACATAAGAAGCAACAAAAGAATTTTGTTTCTAAGACTTACGGTTAAGAAGTTATAGGCCAAAATGTAAAACTCACTGTTATAGCAGCACCACCTGGCCATTTTTTTCTTTGTCTGAGTAGTGGGTGAGATTTGCAACCTATCTGCCAAGTTTGGGAGCTGTAGGTCTTACGGTTTCTGAGATCCAGATAGTTTTCGGGCACCAAGAAGAAAAAACATCCTCTCAAAAACAATAGGGTTCCAAGCATCGAGGCTGCTTGGACCCCTCTAAAGAATGCATGTTGCTACAGCCGGCATTGATGTTCAATAATGGCAATACCTGATCCTTTTTACAGTTTCACATGTTCCGTTTGAGAAAAATGTCAGAGTGATCTGCTGACAACTGGCTTCTCAATGTCGATTGACTATGAGAGTAGCAGGCCTAAGGAGATAGAGTCTAATGTTTTGCTAGCCTTGGACCAACTACAGTATATGCACTAACCAGGCTAGTTTACCATGTTCTTTAGACCATGAAATGAGAGGTAGCCTAAAGCAGGGCAACTGTGCCATCCCATGAACTCAATTATAAGTGCAGTTATTCAGGTGAAGGGTTTAGTGGGAAAATCATTTTTGTTTTTCTCTATCTGTACTACTGCAGGCCAGGATCAGTTGCTACACTGCATGCCATGTGTAGTTATTATTAATTCAAACTTCTTTTCTTGATAAGGGCCTTGTGTAAGCCTTTCAAAATAAACAATGTGATAATGCTATTCAGTCAATGCTATGTTGCCACCCAGGGCCGTTACTAGGGTTTGAAAAGAACCAGGGCTAAGCCCAGTACAGCTGGAGCTGTACCTAGAGACCTATGGCATCGTCCCTCTGAGAATTTTTTAAATTTTTGAACCTGGATTCATATCCCAGGTTGATTGAGTCTTACACTTTAGTCACACCCCCTTTCATATCTCATTAACCTTTTCTCGTAGACACTTGTGTGAGTTAGCTCCACCCCTACACTTTTGCCATGCCCCTTTTCATAACTCAGGAACTGTTTGTCATAGACCCTTGCAGGAGGAATCATTGAACTCAGCAGAGTTCCTTTTTCATTGATGATTTTTTTTTTTTTTTTTTTTTTTTTAAACGTTGGTTTTTTTAAAA
>OMKZ01034454.1:0-11609 GCA_900302535.1 Neoniphon sammara | reverse complement strand
AAAGTGCTGCTGGTAGTGCCTTTTTTTGTTTTGTTTTGTTTTTTTTGAAAAGGTTAAACAACTGAAAAAATGACCTGTAACTGTTTTTTTATTAAGTGACCAATCACAGCAAGAGGAAAACGCTGGTACTGTACTAGCTAAGTGTCAACAATGTTATTAGCAGTGGGGTTTTTTTCTTTACACACGCATACAAATATATCACTTGAATATGTAGCATTGAGGAAAATACATCTTCCTGTGCTGGGGGTACCTGTGTTGGCGAGGTGGGCTCCAGTCGGTAGAAGTTAAATGGTCGGCTGAGAGGTCTCTTGTCAAAATAGGGCAGGTCGCAGGGCTGGGGGTATTTCAAGAAACAGAATTATTCAGTTAGCTATGCACCTCTAAAATTCATATCAACCAACTCTGATGTTGTTCATGACAAGTAAAGAGAATTGTTTGATCTATCTGACTGGTGCCACTTGACAGTTTGAATAGTCCCTGTATATATAACTCAGAAGAACACATCACTCATTATGTGCCTTGGTTAACCTCAACTGGCTGATTTCAGCTGATCAGCAGGCTTGACTTGACAGCATGGCTTAGATGTGGAGGTTGCACAATACAGAATAAAGCTAGAGGGCTTCAACTGAAATACACACTTGTTGTGTAAGTGCTACGGCAATAACACTGAGCACTGCTGCCCTCCACCATTATGAGCTTGGTTCCCTTTTATTACAGGGCAAAAAGAGGCCAGGCTGGACAGTTCTTGTTAAATATGCCTCAGCAGCAGTTTTGAGCAACAGCTCCTCAGCAGCTGTGTGGTAACACTGGTCCAAAGCACAACAGATGAAATCACGTTAAGTAAGTACTCTGGTTTCTACACTCGACCAAAAAGGCCCATTTTTAGAACAGAAACTGTAAGATATTTAAAAATAGTCTAAGTAAATACAATGCCTGTGTTCCCAGGACGACAACTATAAACATCCGAAATAATAACAACAATTTTGGTTAAATTTCCTAGCATTTTTTTGCTTTATTTGAAGGCAACAACAGAATATTTTCGACCAATCAAATTAAAGTTCTAAGAATGAAGAGGGCGGATAATTCGACAGGTCACTGCAGTGATGGCTTGCTTTGTTGAGGAACTCAGCAAAAAGGTGCCAAAGAATCCAGCATGATTTGACAAAGGCTGTTCCCACTACACAGTTAAGAATCAAAACATATGGGCCTCTCGGTGGAAGAGCTCGAGAAACCTGTCTTCGAAGTAAGACAGTTTCTAAAAGACCGTTAACTTTAGTCACTTTAGAAAGCAGGTCAAGTAAAACACACATCAGTAGTAATCATCCTCCATTTTGGTCTGAAAAATCAAGCAGCGGGAATAAAAAAAAAGCTATCATTGTGGTGTGAACATTTGTTGGTGGTTATCATAAGTGTGAATGGGCCTAAATGCTAGTCTAGAGTCATGTGCCACTGAAGGCCAAAAGCACACAAAGTGTTGTCATCCCAACCCAAAACTACTAGCTGCTGATTTCAGTGATTAGCACTACTTCAACCACAGAGAGGGGAACTAACTAGTCAGCTGATGCAGTGTTTGGCTGGAAAGAAAAATGTAACGTGTAACAATCCCTGGAAAACAGGGTGCTGTAAGAATATAATCAGTTTTCCTTCAGGGTGGGATGGATGGGATGGATGTGAAATGCTGTACCAAGTGGCTAATCCATAAAAACAGAGGGTATCATGGTTGTCGGGGGGAAATAAAAGAAAATCAGGCTGAGTACATCACTAAATCAACACATTAAACTATAAAATGAAAGGAATGGTGTCTGCTGTTTTCTCCCCTCAGGCCAAGTGCTTCTTTCTGGAATATGCTTAATGTCCCTCTGGGGATCCCCTCCATCATTCTTTACCTGCTCTGTGAAGTCGTTCCCATCGATATCATCGCTGTTGGAGTGCCCTCCTGGACTCTGGACATCTATCCCGTGACTCTCCAGGATTGTGGCTTCTTGGAGGAAGAGACATTAAGTCAGGAAAATGTTATCACCGCGATGGATTGTTATTTTTACAATGGATCACTGATATCAATGAAATAACCACGAGCACAGACACTAGCCAACTCTACTGGCCCCTTTGGCAAATAACAAACCATTTGGAGGTTTTACTCTAAAAATCTTGTTGGTTGCTAAATTAGAGCAAGGGGCAAGTGCCTCTTGAGATAAAACAGCCATTGTGTTCTGCTGTGATCAACGACTGAGCTATAGTGATGGATGATATTTATGCTAAGCAATGCAAGCTCCAAGAAATATAATGAACTCTCTAGAATTAAATATGACATAATAAGGGTAAACATGAGGATCAAATTTGCGCAATCAACACAGTCTCAACAGGCCAGTTGTGGTCCCTTCCCCACACCCACATTACCAATGTTAGCCCGCCTCTTGATCTCCTTTCGTCGGTTGGCGAACCAGTTGTAAACTTTCAGGGAGGTAACCCGCTCCAGATCAGACAGTTTCTTCCCTGAAATAAATCATACGTGACAATTTCATTACACTCTCAAGCCCCTAGGATTCGATGAGGGGCGAAAGCATTAAGTTATCTGTTTTGGACATTCTCATTTTTGTCCCGTGCCTGCTTTCATTTTTGATTTACCATGTTTGTGTCCTTGTTTTTTACATTCTTACTATCCTGCAACATTTTTTCATTTTTACACATGCTTGCTCCTACTTGCTGGTCAATGGGCTTTTTTAATTTGTCTCCCATTTTCTTGGATGCCCTATCTTGATTTTTTTTTTTTTTGGTGCTGCCTTGTTATTGTTCTCTTATTCTTCTTAATTTTAGGTCATTCTCTAGTACCGCTGCTATGTTGAATGTTTTATTTTGTCGGTCCAAACTTAATTACCCCCTTTCCTGGCCCCTCAGAAGGTCAATTCCCTCTTGTCAGGCTGCGTCCTTGTAGGTAAGAGTTTTTCATAAGTGACCTACGTGGTTAAGTAACTGTTAAACAAAACAAAGAGTGATGCACAAGTGAGCACAGTGAGTCTGCAATTAGGCAAGGTGCAATGAAACAGTTGCAACACAGATCTTTTGTCTGTAAACGTATGAAGTCCCACTGACAGATCTGAAATGATTGGATCATAGTGATTATTGAATTCCTCTAAAAAAAAAAGGGTGAGTTTAAACAAGATACATTTAAATCTATATGCATGGCTGGCTGTGTGTTGGTTCTTGCACTGTGGGCAAAACCTATTAACTCTGGCTAATCATCAACATACTAGTTAAAAAGGGGACAGATGTATTCTTCATCTCTTCATAATCTCTGTGTAATAAGATATGCATAGGCAAGACTTGGTAGACTCTACAATTATGTCCATTTTTTAAGACTACCACTTACTCCCTAATGCCTGACACATAAAATAAGTCAATACTTCCAGAAGATATAACTATTGTCCACAAGAACATCAGGTGCAGAACCTCCCTGTAGACCTAAATTCAGCCCTCTGACCACATGCAGATATGTGGATAAAATGTAGTTGTGCTATAGTTGATAGTTGTGCTTTCAGTGTTATCATGGATGCACAACCAGAAGATTATGGAGGTTGTGTAGAGATTTGTAAATAGTCTCCATCATCTTATGTTACTGTATATAGGCCACATTTGTTACCAGTACACAGACACGTGGTAAAATACACAAGCTGTTATCCTGACCTTTGTGAGAGTGGAAACACACATTCTTGATTTCTCTCTGTACCTGGTTTTTGAATGACAGCGTTGCAGGCGTTGGCAATCTCCTCTCGCTTGGCCTCGTCTGGGTACTGGTTGTCGTTGAAGTAGCTATAAATAGCAACAGAGTGGAGTTGATTAATTTAATACAGAGGGACAATGTCAACAAACTAGAGGTGCGGCAAAATAGAACTGCTCTGTTTGTTCCATATGGATCACATATGAGGAAAGTCAGTGTCTTTGTTTCCTCGCTGAACAGTTATTTTCTACTGCTGGCTGCAATGTTTTCTCAATTCCTTGTGGAAATAAGGAGGAATTTATGAAACAAACTCCCCTCCGCCACCCTCCACAATCTCTGCTCCTCCTCCTCCAACAACACATCATCTTTCCTCCCTCCCTGCCATCCCTCATCCACTCCTCCTCACCTCTCCATCACGGCCAGGCACTCTTTTCTCCAAGTGAAGCGGCTTCCCCTGCGCAGCCGGAAGGTCCCAGGGGCAGTGCTAATGGGGGGCGGGGTTTGCCTCCATTCCATCTCCTCCAGAGCCAATGGGGCTGGCCGCATGTTTAGAGTGGCACCTGGGGTCGGGAGAGCATTCAGAGGATTCACTGTGAAGTTACATCCAAGACGGCACACGTTTCAAAAAGAACAGGAGTCACTGAGTTTACAAGTGCACAACTGTGCCTGTACAAGTTGATGATATATGTAGTGGCTTTCTTGACAGATGAACCAAGCATGGCACAAAACAGCCTCTATGCCTGTGCCCTGTCATTACATTTATGAGAATAGCACCAGAGGCCTCACTCATGCATGCACCTAGCATTTTGCAAATCTGTGAAAACACACTCAAGATTATTATTGGAAACAGCTGAATTGTGCTGACAAGCGCTATGCTGCATCATCTGAAAAAAGAAAACACGCAGAAAAGATTTGATCTAGGATGCAATCAATCTCAAAATTGGACACATCGTGATTTATTGCTAGAAAACCAACCAAAAAGTGCTGCAGCTTTTAGTTTGTAGTCTAAACTAAAAGTGATTCCAGTTTGGACAGTATCTAAAGAGTGAGCATTACGCTCTTTTAATCCATTCTATTCCAATTCTCTGGACAGAAGCTCACCCACAGTGTCATCAACTAATTTGAGACAGATAGTGTAAATGAGACCTAACTGGGTCACCCTGCAATAGCACAGGTTATCAGAATAGCGTGAACGGGGCATCGGTTTTCTCTGCAGCAGTGATGGAGGCGTGTGAGGGACCGGGCTGAGCTGGGCCAGCCACAGTCTGGCCATAAATAGCACAGAGCAGTTTCCATTGCTGACGATGTTGGCAGGGCTCCACCAAGGAACATGCCGCAGAGGACGAGGCGTGGGATGTCTGCTGCCTGGCTATATGTTTTTACACACAAACACACACATGCACACACGCAGTCAAAGGCTAAAGTACTTAACAGTGAGTGTGAGGGTTGGCATCTACAGTACAGAATGGATTTAACATTTTCTTACGAATCGCTGTAAGGCAAAACAGCACGTCAGCTTTTGACTATAGCTCTTTTGACTATAACTTCACAAAAATAACCCAATACTCCACAATAACCCATGTGTCAACATAAGTACCTCTTCCTTTTTATGATTTACTTATTTTGAAATAAGTCTATATGTGGCATTTTCACCTAAATTTACGGCCACCAACTCTTCAACAGATTAAATCTCATCCGACCTCCACAGCAAATATTCCTTGAAACTCATGCCAACCGACTGCAATGTCACTTTGACCAGCTTCCATGATTTACGTCACTGGCTGTTCATTTGCACATGTGGGTCAACTTGAAAGAGAATCCGTTCACACTGGTGTCAAACGTGGAACACTTTTCAAAACATGAATCAGAACAAGACCGAAGAATCTTGTCTATATCAAGAAAATCTGACCGCATTGTCTTTATCTTCCTTTATCTCTCCACTGGCTCCCAATTCATGTAAATGTAAATTCAAGGTGCTTCTGCAATAAATGATTACACGCTCTTGCAGCATCACACTTATCAGATCTTGAGGCACTGTACAAAACGTATGTCCTCTGATCACAAGACTACTTATCTGTCCCAGCAGTCAAAAACAAACCTGCAGGCAGCAGAGCTTTTTAACCAATAAGCTTTCTTTAAGGGCACCTACTGCAATTACACAGTTAAATTCTACCTTGTCTTTAAATCCAGGCTTAAAACTCAAAAAATAAATGCATACGGAGTGAGTCAGTCTCTTTAAAGCGTAAGGTTAGACTACTTAGCACAGTTTGATGTCCTGTCTTCCTGGTCTGTGTATACTTTTTCATTCAGACTTGTGTATCTGCTTGTGTGAGTAATAAGCCATTGAGTTTATGTGCCATTGAGTATATGGGTGCGTCTCCCATGTTTTTCATTTCAGGTTGTTCTTGTTGTCCTCTATGGTGACCGAGACAGCGCCGACATCCCCGTACCAGGTGCTGTAAAGTGACCTTGATGAAAACAACGATAATGGTGACCGACTTGGTCTTGCTTCCATTTTTTCCTTATTGTCACTGAGGGTCTCATGTTCAAGGGAGTCGTTTTTGCGTTCATTTACTGCTTGATAATCCATTGTGAAGCCCCCTTAAGAGTGAAACTGTGATTAAGGGCTATACATAAACTTGACTAAATCACACGTGTGCACGCAATCAATTCAAGGGGTTCGAGGATTCAGTGGTACCTGGGGTGGTTTTCTCCAGCGTGTACCAGCGATAGAAGGCCCTCTTCTTCTGCTCGCTCAGGTCGGAGCCGTGCTGCAGCAGCCAATGGGAGATCCTGCTCTGGCTGATCCCTGGAAGGCAGCCAGACAGCCAATCACAAGAGAGAGATTTGCATCCTCCCCCACCACCACCACCACCACCCCAACACAATTTGTAGACAACCCTGGCAAGAATTCACCCTCTGTGGTGCGTTTGAGAACAGGGCGTGAGGGTATAAAGTGAAAGACAGAGAGGCAGGGGGAGAGACAGTGACAGCAAGAGAGACAGAGGGACACAAAAGAGAGCACAAGAGAGAGAAAGATTAAGTGTTGGCCTCTCCTGGTGACTCTGAATTTATTTCTTCTTCTTTCACACAGTCATCCTGTGGTCACTGGAATACTGTCAGTGGCCTTGACTCTTAAATCTCCTACTATTGGTTACCCGCAATTTTGGTGATCTGGGAATTTCTAAATAAATAAAATGCACTATACAGAATGATTTCCCCCAAAATTAATAATATGAACAATTAAAAATAATTAAAGGCCAATATAAGTGCCATTTATTGGCAAACTGATTAATCAAACGCAAGGAATTCATAAATGGTAATGTAATTGCCTCACATGTAAAATGTAAACTGAGGAGACGGAGCTCTGCAAACAACTAAATGTGCATTACACAGAGACAGAGTGAAGGTAAGTGTGCAACAGAGCAGACACGAGACAGCCAAAGTGTTATTTATGTGCGTTATATAAAGCACAAGAAAAAAAAAGGTTAAACCAATTACACTGTTTCAGAGTGTGCGTCTGCATGCGTGTGTTACTAACCAGTGACTTGTGCCACCACTGCCTGAGAGATCCTCCTGTTGCCCAGGAAGGCCTTGATCTCCTCCTTGACCAGACTGCTGTCCCTCCTGCAAACACACACACCGCATGATTAGGAGCGCAACGATGCCTCTTCCTCACTGTCAGCACTGATTCAGAGCACTAAAATCTTAGGTACACAGCAAAGCATTTTTTACAAGTTGGCAAAGGGCAGGATGTGGCCACATTCAACATCAATCCAAACAAGCACAACATTTTCACAGTGTGACATTATAGCATGTCATGAATTCAGACTGAAAACAATTTTGGGAAGTGTTTTTAAAGATATTCAGGCCCCGAATTCACAGAAATGCTTATGGATGACTACAGACACTGTCTCAGTTTTGCTGTGTTCCTTTTCACAACATAACATAGATTTAGACGATTAGTTCGGGTTAACTGCACAAATTAATTAATAATTGAGATGCAATGTGGCTTTGGTGTTGGACTTTTCTAATCCTATTTTACTCTGCACCTGACACCTGGCATTTGACAGCAGTATTGGTGAATCACTAAATGCATCGATAGATGAAAATTGGGTCATGATCTGCTCACCCTCATGTCAGACAAAACACTAGTGAAGTCTGAATATCCGCAAGTTTGCAAGCACTGCTGTACATCATTCTTCTCCAAAAAACTAAATGTAACTGGTTATTTACGGCTCAAAAAAGGGCAAAAAATGACCACAAAATTCCAAATAATTTAATAGGTAATAAGTAAGTAATAATTCATGCAAAAATGGAAATATGTTCTGAAGTAGAACAATGCACTGTGGGTCCAAATGTCCAATATTTATATCACATCTCTGAGATGTCTTCCACTCATTTTCTAACAGTCACTACCATAGCAAGCAGATGTTGCCTTCAAATGCTGTTGGAAATACTGTAATTGCAGGTGATGCACTTGTAAGACTCAATAAAGTAGTAAATGCAAATGGGAAACTCAAATTTTACATGATATCCAAGATAGCAAGATGTGATATTCTCGCTTTTTAACTTTTAGGTGCCATGTGTAAAAATTTTTTAGTTACAGCTTTTAACTTTAACCATTAATTACAAAATAAACATTCTTCTCTTAATTCTGCTGTTGCAGCACAAAGCAGCTCTGCAGCACGTGGTCTCTTACAGTCACCAAAAAGACCACTTCTGTTTCAGGGTTCCCTTTGTCACTGCCGACAAACCAGTACTTGAATACACTACAACTTGCATTTACGACTGTGAAATACATGAAGAACATGTGAAGGCAGCAATACTTCCAACATATCACTGTGAGGCGAGTGCAGAAAATCTACTGGGGTAAATAATAGACTTTTGAACAATCGTTTGGGTTCAGAGTACACCTTGGATTATGCCTTTAATGTATTTTTTGCCCTTTTGGGAACTCTTAAGAGTCACTCTCCAGACACTTTACTTGTTCTGAAGCTGGAACGGAAAACTGACAAAAGGGTGAGTAGATAATGACCAAATTTTCACTTTAGGTGTGCTATTCCATTAACAGCAACACTATACAGCACTGCATAATGATAGAAAAAAAAAAGAAAAAATATGCACAAATGCAGAGAAGTGACTGAACATGTGCAGTAACATAATCTACACACCCCTTGTTCAGGCTTCTGGCACAATGCATTCCCCTACTCTCTCTCTCTCTCTCACACACACACACACACACACAAGCTTATTACAGTGTTGTTTTTAATTCCTCATCCCAAGGTAGAGAACTGACAGATTCTGAACACCTGTCAAATGCAAAGTGGCTGGCGCCCGTCTATTCGATGGATGCCTTTATCCATACTGATGTGCATACATTTTTCAGTGAGGGCATGCCTGATGGGAGCCATCCCCCCCACCACCCTCTGACAACATTAGTGCTCAAACCATAGAGCAACACACAATCACAGCATCCTCTAAATCAGTCAGCTTCCCACCCAGACTTGTGTGGTTAAAATGGAGAACACGCCAAAGTCCTAAGCTCTCTGTTAGCATATTTCTGAGATGAAAATGCGTCACGACTCTTGACATCCAGCATCAATATCCTCCACACCAGTCTCTCGCGGCGCGGCTAAAATTAGACCTCAAAAACGCTGCTTGTATCGACACCACTAAATCAATGTAGCACACGCTGCTGTACAAGACTGAGGAGAGAAGGAGGTGGAGGAGCAGGAGGGAGGAGGGGCAGGTGGTGGGTGCCAACTAAAAGGCTAAACCCCTGCAGAGACGGAAATGTGCGCTTAAAAGTATGAGAAACAGTAGGGCATCGTGGTATTGTTGACAAGCTGAAACCACATGTCACGCCCCCGCAGCCCTGCGAAGTGAGACGCTGGAGTCCTGAGGGCAGAGAGGACGAGGGCTTTTGAACGCTACTTAACTTCTCACGCTGTCTAAAGAGGACGTGTAATTTAATGCAGAGGCAGAGTCGATGAACAACGAGACAGCTAGTGCAATGCTGAGGACAGAGCCCGAGCTATAAATGCCTATTCTTATTCTCACTGTACATGCGGGGCAGCTGAAAGGCAGCAGGAGCCCACAGCAGCGGCAGTAAAGGGCTCATGTGTGGAGCGCTTTGGAACAAAAAGAGGAGGTGTTTGATTTGCGCTGTGGCCGACTGTGAACAGCAAGTGGGCCTAAGTAACTATATTTTGCAGCAAATGTAATGTTATCTGATGTTACGTAATTGAATGTAATGCTGTCAGAGATAAGCAGCTCTACGTTCTTTTCTTCCCTTCCCTTCTGGAGAAATTTCAGCTCAAGCCTTTTTCCAAGCTTTTTTCCCACAGATTTCTTTTCATGCAGCCATTGCAAATGTCTTTTTGCTGACAATACAATCTCACCAAGAATTAAGCGTGGAAACGGTGTGCCAATATTTTCACGACGGCGAGATGGATGTGACGCACTGCAACTAACTTCTTTATGCTTTTCCTCTATTGTCTTGCTGCTCCTCTGTCACAGAGGACTGACGTACGCCCTTACACAGAACGTGCGCTTGCAGAAGAAAAGCACACAACCCAGATTTGCGCTGTCGTCACATTCTGCTCAAAAAGTGGAAGAACAGCCAGCGCAGCAAAAATCCCTGCGTCTTTAATGAGTGCCGTGTAGCTCAAACATGTTTATTGTGACAGCTAAATAAAGGTATACCTCCTTCAGTGCTGGCCAGTCATTAAGTTTTCAAACCTTCTGCACCTCGCTTTATGTTTCTGCTGTTTGACCTGTGCGCCTGTAGTGTCCATTTGTCTTGCACATTTTGCTACACAAGTCAAAATATGAATTGAAACTGTCATTTGCTAATGGCTAATTAATTCACCGATGAATAATGATTGCAGCAGGGCAGCACAGAGGGCAACTCTCCTTCAACCTGAGTTTAAGTCCTGTAACAGTAAAAGTAACTGCCCTCCAGGCATCACCACCTCCTGTAGTGACTGAATGACTGAATGTATCCATGGGCATTATAGCTGACCCTGACCTTTGACCTTCCAGTGCAACCAGGGGCAAACAATTTCAATTTCAGAGATCAAGAACATCACAAAAAAAAAAGACAGCATGGCATGCAGCCACCAATGGTAATGTATAACATATGACTAAATTTCATTACAGAATGAATAGGAAGCCTTTTAGAGTGCCAGTCCACTTCCTGAGTTGGATGGTTTGAGAATGATGTGTGTCTCGACCCTGATACAAATGACACAAAGATTTGATTCATGCCACTGCATTACAGTGATAACATACAGTAATGGAAATGAATACGCCCAGGATGGAGCTTAGACTTGGAGATGACTGAAGCACAAGAAATAAGTCTGGTGAACATAACCAAATTCATCTACACTAGCAGCAAACCTCAGCCCAAAGACGTCATGGAACCTGGAACGTATACAAAACTACAAAACTCTTTTTCGAACATTGCTGAGTTTCAATAGCCCACAGTGAGGCTTCATAACAGCTTCCAACTGGCAATATTTAACTGAGTCTCACCTAATACATCCTCGCTGTGAGCATTATTTTTGCCCATAAAAAATAAACTGACCAAAAGGCCACTGTACCGCCCAAGCGTTTCCAGGGAAAAAGCACTCTTTGCATGCAAACTTTGAAAAACTTGAGAAAATGTTGACAAAAAGTACCAAACTAGAACTGCTGTTAGACAAATGGCAGTGAAAGTAAAGGTTCCACCCCAGACAGTGTGAGACCCCGCATCGTCCCGTTAGCACTGACCTCATCAGCTCCTCCACCTTATCGTCAATGTCCAGGTCTTCTTCCGTGGCTTCGAACCCAAAGGCCCGCGCTGCCGCTGCACTGTTCACTGGGTAGCGCGGGGGCGACAGCTTCCCAT
>OMKZ01034453.1:11975-32726 GCA_900302535.1 Neoniphon sammara | reverse complement strand
TCAAACAATGTTATTCACACACACATGCACACGCACACACACACACACACACACACACACACACACACTCACATGCACACACAACCACAAAATAGGGTTTTCAGACATTGGCCCGAGCATTGCCATTTCTTCTGCAGCTATTCTTTGGTCTCAGAAGTGTAGGCTAAGACTTTCTCATGGGAAAGGGGCAGAGAAATATGAAGAATGCAAAAGAAATGCCCTTGTAGGCTGAAAGAGAGCAAAAAAAAGAGAGATAATCTGCTGAGAATAGGATTTATATAATTCTCACATGTTCCAAAAGGATATCAGGGTCCCCATCCATAGATTAAAGGTGAATTTTTGCAGAGGATACACCGATTTAGTTTAATTTCTCTTAACTCTCTGCTGAGAGCTTACATTTACAGGTATGTCTGGCCACCAGAAAGCAGGTCAGCAAGCAGTTTGGAAAGCTGTTGCATTATTGACATTATTATAAACTCTTTAAATTGATGTTTTGTGACACAATTTGAAATGTTTTAGTTGGATTGTGTATAAAAAAAAAAAAAATGATTGCTTTTACTGTTGTTACTTTTAAATCACATTCTTTATAGACTTGCTTTTATTTATTTATTTTTTTCTGGGTGAATGAAGTGCATTAATTTGCAGTAGGCCGACAAGTTTCTGTACAATACATGACTACAACTACAGATTTTAAGAATCATTTTAGGAATAATTATACCGCAAATTTTCTGGTATTCACAAGCATTGAATATGAAACAATTTGAAGTTGATGAGTGTTGATTGGTGTAGTGATGTGGTGCTGGTTTGGCTGATTAAATCTAAATCTATCTAAAACCATCTTAAATTACCTCTGATGGGCATAGGGCTGTACAAAAACTGCCACAGTATTGATTTTTACACTCTTACAGTTAAATTCACACTGATGAGTTGGCAAAGTGGATCTAGGCTCGGATGAAAACAACCACCCTCCAAGTGGTTTGTACCTGTCCAGTCTCACTCTCTCGCTCTCCTGCCTGCATAATGGAATAAGCAGATTTGTGACGAAGGCATAAACCAAAACTCTTAGCATTGTTTCAGTCTAATCTGGATGTGTGTGTGTGCGTCTCTTGGCATTTTAATCAGATATATTTTGCGAATGAGTGATGGCTAATTGGAGCAACTCGGGCAGATTAAAGATTAGATAAACAAATGCCCATGCACTATTGTGTAAAGCTTTACAAATGGAAATCGGCCTTTTATGTTTTATAGCATTAAAAGGGGTCAGTGCCGCTGCATGTTATTGGCAAGGCGAATAAATGAAGTGTATACAACATATTTGGCTTTGATGTCACATGGTTTGATTCATATGATTCGAAGATTGTAACTCGCTTGTACAGCAGATCAAACGCGGCGGAGTCTCTGTGAATTCCCACCTCCCTCAGCACGGCAGCAGACAGATCTCACCTCAAAGGGAACTTCACTTTCCATCAGAACTACAGTGGTATGGAATGAGGATTTACTGTTAATCTTTTAATACCTCCATGAAGTTTCCAAGGACTTTTTTTTTTTTTCCATAAGGAGGGGCACGGGGAGGGGCAATCGTAGGTACAGTGAGGCATCCACTGGCCGCACTCTTCTTTTTCTTTGAAAGCAGCAACTTAAAAGTAATAATCCTTGACATTTTCATATAAATAAATACTCTCCATCAGTAATTTATAAAGCACAACAGTAATTCAACCTAACCCAGTTCATGAAAGCTTTAAAATTTGCTGGTCTAAACACCGGGTGTCAGGTTGGTCTTTTCTGGGAAAACTCCTCTGGTGCAAAGGAGGTGATGGGTTTTATGTTTCATGTCATGTTCAGCAGAAAGAGCGGATTGTTTTGTTGGTAGTGAACAGAAGGAGAGCTGGGTGGTTAGCATGAGCAGTCATAGCCACCATGACTGAAAAGACAAAGAGGAGAGGCCACCTACAGAAATTCACACTTCTCAAACATGAAACTCAAAAACAAAGAGACTGCTCAGACGAAGGCTAGAGTACCAAATGGGAAAGTTTCACCACAAGTCAAAAGTAAAGTAAATTTGCATTATTTTTCCCAGATGAAAAGCACAATGAGAGAGAGCTGAGGAATGTTTCAGATGTGGCTTTCTATGCCCTTATTATATTGGCCCAGTGCCTGCATCTAGTTGCAGCTTGTTTGCTTTATTGCGAAGCACTGATGTAACTGCTCAGTGTCAAGGATATTGCCAAATTAAAAAAACAGACAAGAATCTCACACATTATCACTTTAACTTTGGCCTTTTTGGGGGCATCTCTGTAGTTCTCCAGACAGAAAGGCTATTTGTGTCCTCCAGGGCAGAATAATTGTGATTTGTTGGTGGGTAGACAATGTGTCAGCACAATGAAGCAGCTAGACAGCTAGACACGCCCCAACACAACCTCAAACTGAGCTTCACCTCCCATTTGAGTTTTATAAGTTCATTTATTTATTTGCTGTGCAAAAAAAAACACGTAATAAAAATACAAGTGGAGTGAGCAACAAAACAGGAGGAGAAATACACGAACACAAACAAAAAGGGGAGTAATCACAATCCTCATGCTCTTAATCCAAACTTGGGCGTCCCACTAACACAGAGCGAGGACAGTGGAGGATGATAGTAGTATGTGTGTTGGGATTTATAGGTTCCTGTGCATGTGTATCTGGCTTCATTCATGAACAGACGGCCTAAATTAATAACTCATTCTTTAGTTTATATTTTAGATTTTCATAGTTGTCTATCTCAATGTTTTGTGTTCGCTTGATGTAACAGAACCGTGACCAAAGTTTTCAAGCAAAGCTAGTTTGTGCATTCTTCACAGGACCGGCCTGCGGGAAGTCACATGTTCAGTATTAACAAGGAAATACGTAAAAATGGGTACAACAGGAGTTCCATACAGTTATATATATTTATCTTAGAGGAAAAGTACCGTATTTTCCGCATTATAGGGCGCACTGGATTATAAGGCGCACTGTCAATGAATGGTCTATTTTCGGACTTTTTTCATATATAAAGCGCACCGGACTATAAGGCGCATTAAGCGAAACAAAACAGATAAGTCAGTCAGTCAAACTTTATTAAACGCGTTCTCATTAACTCTCAACATTGTTCAAACGTTAATTAGCGTATTCACAATCACTCCCAACCTTGTTCAGTTATAACACGTACAATACAACACAGTCTGATACCGCTATATAATGATACCTGATCTGATACCGATATATAATCCATATATAAGGCGCTCCGGATTATAAGGCGCACTGTCGGTTTTTGAGAAAATTAAAGGCTTTTAAGTGCGCCTTATAGTGCGGAAAATACGGTAATTAGACAAGTGTGGGAAGACAGTAACCTTTTAAAACTGCTTCAGATTTTAAAAGTGCTTACATACTAAATCAATAAGTGATTTATAATACTTATGAGTCATCAGTCTTGCCACATGATACCTGTGATTCAGGGAAGTTCAGTTTTACTTGTTATCAAGACAAACATTTCCACCTGCATTATTTATTTTAGCTGCTCAGTTGACAGTTTATAGGAAGCTGATTTTAATAATGCAATAGATGTTTGTTTGAGCTTCTATGCCCTTTCTATAGGACCTTTTCCACTGGAACATTTAAGGATTTTAACTCAGTTAATGTTCCCATATTGGTTGAAAGTTACCCCGATAGTTCTACAGTGTCCACAGCGTCAATTTCAAAATTTCAGGGTTCAACTGTGTCGGTGTCCAGTTGATTGTCTATGGAGGACATTACAGATTACAGTCTGTAAGGGGAAAAAACTTTTTACGTTCAAATTTTAACTTAACTCTCCAATTATATATGAATGCCATGTAAATTCTGTCATTCAAAACACAAAACATTTCAAGGTTTTGTGTACAGTAGACGATATAGTAGAATAACTCTGATCACTGCAGTTTGACATCTGTTATCTCCATCAGCCACATGTTCAGGCTTTCCTCCCCATCACTAGTTTTGCCTCCACGGCAGATTAACAGAAGGTCTGTGCTTTTCCAAAAACAGGTTGGTGTAACTTCTCTCCCACAGATCTCGCCTCACTAAAACAACCACTTGCTCTCTACAGGTGCTCTCAACCTTCCCGTCGCTCCTGTGTATGGGAACGGACCACCTGAGCTGTCCGGTATGTTGTGGTATTCGGTGGGAATCCGTCTTGGGTAAGAGACAGAACCAGCCGTGTCTTTGCTTGACGTGGATTATGCAACGCCTCAAGGCAGAAGACAGGGTTCTCTCCTCAAATTACCCACACAGTAGGATATAACCGCACACATACCAATGTACACTCAGGCTCACGCACCCCAGCTCCTAACTCAAGAGGGTCAATAAAAGTGTCCATAAATGGGAATCAGTCACATTCAGGGCAAAATGAAGCAATAGTGTCTACACAGAGGTTGAGGGATTTCCCTCAGTATTCTGCGTTTTGTGAATGACTGACTACTACACAGAGGTATGGCAGTAAAGCTCAAGAGATACAGGCTGGGACAAAAGTTCTAGAAAAAAAAGAAAAAAGCCCTGATTGGCACACCCCAACAAACACTAACCACTTCCGCCTCTGGGGGTAGTGAGTTACTCACATGAAACAGTATTTCAGAAAGGATGAAAAGGAGTGAGGGAAAGTGAGAGAGGGGGGTTGTGAGAGAAAAGAACACAAACGTGTTGATTGGCTCAGGGCACAGTGCCTGATTCTTGGCCTATTGTGATTGGCTGAGAGGTATGGCCTCACCTTAAAAGAGGGTTACTCCAGTTCAGTGACATTCTGAGATTTCCGTGCATTTTGCATGTGTTGGCGTGGCTCAGGGCCTACATTCATTGTGGGTTTGTGGGCGGCTTTTCTCTAAGAAACGCACGCATTTCACATCATCGGTGCCAGTGGCTGGCTATGTCAGAGAGAGATTACAGCATGGGCGGGCATCGATCTGTGCATTCCTGATCCCTTCACTCGCCAGACTGCTGAGCCGTATTTACTTTTTCACTATAAATCCAGAAGGACCAATCACACGCTCCACCAACCAGTTTTATTTGTGCTATTCACCGCCACAATGGCTGACAGGTTGTGATCAAACAGCAATAGACCCGGGTCCTATTCTAAAGCAGTTTTATGCATCACATTAGCCTGGATTGACAAACCACCCCCTTTTCACAGGCACCATTCAGGCATTCAAAGGTAAGAGGTAGTGTGTCAGTGTAATAGGCAATGGCAAGGGAAGTGATCTAGATTAATAGCTTGAAAAACACCGCTAGGGACCATAAAATCAGCATTAAAGCTAAATTCATTTGCAGGCATGTACACGTACTTTTTCTGTGTAGTGGAGCCATCCCCCACTCTAGTTCTAACCTTAACCCTGACCCCTTCCTCCCTCTCCTCCATCAAACCTTTAAGCTGACCCTAATCCCTAAACCGTGACCCTTTGCTCTCTTTGAATGTTAGCCATTGAATGTGTGGCAACTGGCCAAACAAAGGGACTTTGTGTCAAACCCAACTCTAACACTTGGTGGGAAAGTGGCTGTGATGGGGTTTTTCCACACCTAGTCTACTTTTGATCCTAAATTTACAGTATGGTCCTGCTCAGCATTTTCCTGAGGAAAATGCATCATGTGTCTAATAGTAATGTCTTAAAGATGCTCCAATTCATAGTAGAGTACATTTCCACTTAAAATAAGTTGCCTTGGTTGCGGCTGCTTTTCCAAATCATAACAAGCCCAAATGACAGTGGTTGTGATCCTGGAAAAAAAAAAAGATTATATTTGGGTTACACACTTAAAGGGATCGTTCATCCATTTTGAATAATTTAATATTATTTCACTCACCCTTAAGCGGTAATTATGGCAATAGTGATGATCTCCTCCTCCTATCATCTCAAAAATAACTACCTAAACCCCTAACCCTAATTAGTATGTTTAGGGGTTTAGATGGTTATTTCTGAAAAAAAGCTAATTGGGAGATATTTAACTAGTGGCAGGAGGCTGATAGTTAGAATTTTTAAATGCATGAAACATCCCTTTAATCTTTGAAGTTTTATGGTAAATTATATTCTTGATTCTACCCTGGGAGATGGGAAATCCCAGATTTCCTCTGAAATCCCCTAACATCTCCACAGCAGTAAGACAGCACGCTTGTAAACCTGACACGACATGTTTGGCCATGAGATCATAGCTGTTTGGATGCTGCGAGCATAAAGATCAATTTACTCATCCGCTCATCCACTCTGATTTGAAACAACAAAACTAACCCAAAGTCTGAGTTTCCTGGAGGAGAGTGTATATTCTGTTGTCTTATAAACACAGCTACTTCTGAGGAAGTTCAATCCACTTGACCTGAAGTCCAAGCAGTGGCAAACCAGTCACATGGATTCTCCTGTTTCTCAGACTTTGGCTTGAGCGGGGTTAGTCTTAACAAACATAGGCTTACCAAAATATTTGTCATTTTTTTTACCTTTTCTACATCTCTAAATGACATCCTGTTTGGTCAATAAAGGAGCAGGGGGGATAATTCATCAAATGAACTGGAGCTCAGTGTTCCCAGGAGGATAAAACAGACAGAGGTGTGCCTTCACACGGCCAGTGGAGCATCTAGTATTATCTTTCAGTGACGAATATGCGCACTATACTGACCCACCCATCACACACCTGCAGTATGTTAGTGAAGATGGGAGAAAATTAAATCAAATTTTATTTGTATAGCACATTGCATACAATGCATGTAAATCAAAGTACGTTACACCAAATAATCAAAACAATGATTATAACAGCATAAAACAATAATTAAAACAACTTAAAGAACAACACAGCAATAAACAGATATGACAGCAATGTACAATTTAAAACAAAGCTTTAATTTATACTTAGCAGAAGTATTGGCCCAGCTGCAGGCCTGTTAAAAGCACAGCTGGCATACACATGCAGCAGACATGTGTTGAACACCTTTGTATCATCCATACAGTATATTCACTGTGCTTGGCATATACACACATGCAAAATCCCCATCACACATGGGTGCAAACACACACACACACTCCAGCAGACACCTCGTTCCTCTCAGGGACACACCCAATGGCAAGAAACGCACGATGCTAAAGCAAATATAACAAAGCCTTGAACTGTTTGTACATGTCTGGGGAATCTCCATTCCATATATGTGGGCTATCTAAACTTCTCTGTTTGTGTTACTCATCAACAAGTGAAACATTTTCCCCTCAAACTAACTGCATACCTCCTGACACACTCAAATGCAACCACCTGACTGTAGCATTTCACTCTGGAAAAGACCCCTTCAATTTGCTCTAAAACAGAAGGAGCTATTGTCCCTTCTGTATAATTATGAAAATTATATGTTAAAGATGTGGCATTTGCTTTCTATGAATATTACTACAAAAGAATGTAGCTGCCCAGTGAGGTTTTGGGATGTTAAAATATTCCTCAGCTGACAGTTAAAGACGCGATACTATTGGCTCAGGTGATCTCATTAGGGATGTGCTGTGGCTTCTGATTCAGCCCACAGACACTTCTCAAATGTAACCCGACGACTGCTATTAGTACAATTGCCTGAAGGTTTCCTCTTGCATGCTGAGTGTAAATATTAGTTCCAGCGCCAAAGGGTTTTGTCATGTATGCTGAGTGTAAATTATAGGTATTCTCATGTTATGTGGCCTCAAACTTCTTATGTGAGGAATGTTGTATTCATGAATCTAGTTTTGTACCAGTAGAAAAAAAGGCAAGAAAGGGATTCATCGCACAAATGAAAACAATACTCATGATGATGGTCACTAATGCTTAAGGGCTTGGCTTTTTATTTATTTTTTTTAAACGGGGTAGAGGAGGATACAGGGCTAATGATAGGAAGTCACGAAAGATGATGATGATGAGTGGCTGGAGGCCTATCAATTATAGCTAAACAAATTCTCCAGGCAACACCACATCATCAGTGCCTAATTTGCATATTTGCTTACTTCAAATACCCGGCAGGGAAATTCAAATGTCCCAGCAAACTCAGACTATGGTTTCAATCCTAAATTGCACTTGAAGAGCTCTGAAATAACAGTCATCAGCCTTTTTCACATGTGGATCATAGTGTGCACAAAATTTGCCTTGCTGTGTCTCCAACACAGCAAGTGATAAAACATTATTACTGCCAGGCGTGAGAAACAGGTATATCAACATGCAAACCACCAAGCCTGTTTCTGTCAGAATAATTTACAAGACCCCATAGATAAGACAAATCAATGAGTAATTTGAGTTCAACTCCAGTTCATAAAGTCACTGAGTTCTCTGTTCATTCAAAGGTAATTGCAGGGTAGAGGTGCTATATTGGTTGTGGAATGCTGCTTGTTGCTTCATGCACAATTATGTGCAATCTGGTCAAAAGGAAAAGTAAGATCTCAAATGATGTGTGAAGAACAGACCTACTGTGAGTTAGATTAAAGATAGCACTTAAAACATTTGGCCCTTCCTCAATGTCAGCATTAAATCGAGTACAGAAAGAACCTGAAATGGTTATAGAGTAAATTTTACTTGACTGAGCGTGGCTAAACGGATGACATGAGAATTTGAATGCTGTTCGGCTGGTTTGCAGCAAGCTGTTTCCTCTGGTTTCAGAGATAAAAGTTATCAGTGCTTGCAAGGACAACAGTAAAAACTTTTTTTCCCTACAATTTGGCAGGTTTCTGGACAAGTAAACATTCAAATGTCCACGTTTTCCTCGAAGACCGTGAGGACCAAGGGCAGCATGATGGTAAACAAAGACAAAAGTCATGTGGCATTGCCTGACATGCTAATTCTGTATCCATAAGGATCTGAACCACTGCTCCACTGTTATACAAAAACAAACTACACAAGTCGCAAATAGCAACAAATGCAAGCTATGCTAGAACCAAAACACTGTGCGTGTGACATGAATGGAATCCTTTGAATTGTTGCACTTCAATAACTCCCAGTGGTGTGTCCTTGATTATATAATGAAGGCAGCATCATCAGCGGAAAGGAATGTGCTCATCAGGTCAGAATGTTCAGAGAGAAATTGGTGTGTTTAACACCTTTGTTCTTGATAACAAAACTTTGGCCATGGACGT
This sequence comes from Neoniphon sammara, assembly GCA_900302535.1. Taxonomy (NCBI): domain Eukaryota; kingdom Metazoa; phylum Chordata; class Actinopteri; order Holocentriformes; family Holocentridae; genus Neoniphon; species Neoniphon sammara. The sequence continues at coordinate 23,631 of OMKZ01034453.1, read as the reverse complement.
GGGATCCCAGCAGAGAGGAGTTGTGATAGTGTGTGTGTCCAGCCATCTGGAAGATAGACTTGATATCACACCACACTGTCTGTCACTCTTGTTGTGTGCCATACCCCCAGACACCACCCACCTACACACACACACACACACACACAACCACACCAGTGCTGTTCACACCCCCTCCACACCCAATCTTATGTCTCTCACACACACACACACACACACACACACATGCACACAAACAGTCAGGTCCCATTCACATAAAATGGATCATCGGTTGGGTGTCACAGTGTCGTTGGTAACAGGTGTGTGTGCACTGCAAAAAAATATTTGTATTAATAATTGATAAATTTTGTATTTACGTTTTGAAATATCTTTTTCTCTAAGAAAGAAAGAGAAGCTGTTAATGAGGATTGCATGAGTTTAAATGGAGTTTCACTTGCGTCAGTGATTTTCTTTAAAAGAGTGATCCTGTGTTGAAATAAGGCAGATTGTTTCACTTTATGAGAAAAACGACTTCAGTGGATTCAAGAAAAATTTTTGAAACAAGTCGATTTAGATTGAAAAGGACCAGTGAATTCTTTTTCACTCCACTGGCAGTTTTTTTATTATCATTTTTAAACCACAATACAATTTTAAGACTCAATGCTAAATTTAAACACTTCCACTGGACATGTTTTTTTGCAGTGTGTGTATGTGTGGTAGGCTTGAACATGCCCTTTGGGAGTCTAGGGTTACCACACCGGTGTGTGTGGGTGTGTGTGGGGGTGTGTGAGGTGGGGGGTGGGGAGCTGCAATTTCAGAGACCAGCGCCCCTTCTTTGAACCATTACATAAGCTGAGTATAAAAGTCCTTCTTAAGTTGAGTGGATGTAAACAAACAGGTGGCCTTACAAGGGATCAGGCTGTTCAGTTCATGTGTTGTGTTCTTTTTCTGCTCAGCCACTCTAGATTTGATTTAATATGGCTTGTCGGGTCTTAAGGTTCAGCAAAAATAAATTCTGGATCTGGAGCTGGCTGCTGAACATCTGCACTGTTGTCAGGAAAACTGCATTGTATTGTCTTCATTGTCTTCAGGCTTGTCTGCACATGGATCTTGTTTGGTACCACGTCCATAGACAACAATGGCACCACGGTCTCCAAAAAGTCATAGACACATGATGATATGATGCACTCGCTGAGATTGTGCCAAGTGGCTCCTATTCAGGTCAACAGAACAATGATAGCCTGAATTCAGCACGCACATACCCCAGTTACAGTTGTCTATGTTTAATGTGACATAATCACTGTGCATATTAATTGTATGAGCTCTGTTGTGTTCACCTCATACAGGAAGGAAGGTAGAGATCAGAAAGACTGCCATCAAGACGAGTTGTGCGTTCATGGATAGTAGAATAAGAGAACAGAAAAGTAAAGTAAGATAACGTTACAACAATTTTTTACTTTCAAATTCACAATTTTTGTCATTTTAATCCATGCTTAGATGGTACCATCTGCATATCTTTTTATGCATAGCTTAACAGGCGATCTTAATCATTAAAACATTAAAAAAACAAACACAACCAAAGAAAGAACTACAACTTTAGCCAAGTGATAAACTGAGTTAGAAGTAAATGACATTACAATTCTTCTAGCACTTTTAAACCGTTAATTCAACTAAATATGCTCATTTTTATGATAGGAGTTGGCTTGTTGGTTAAAAAAGCGTGCATGATAAAATCATTAAATTTGAATTTATTTTCATGTAACTCTTGCCATTGTACAAACTCTTCCATGTTATTATCTCGTGTTATCTCCTGGTGAAGTATCAGAGGTTTCAGAAAAATACAAGACTCCTTGTCGTAGTTATGAGTTTGATGTTGATGTGAATGCTATTTAGAAGTCAGAAGATGGTACTTAAACGAATATTCCAACATTTTGGACAAAATACCCTTTTTTTGACTTACCCAGAATGAGACAAGATGTTTGATACCATTTTCACCTCTGTACGTCCACTGGTTTGGTTCCGATGGTTAGCATTTCATGTTAGCTTAGCATAAAGACTTGAAGTCTACAGGGGTCATTAGCCTAGCTCCAACAAAGTGAAAAAAATAAACCTTAAAGCAACTCTGACGCTGTCTTATTTACACAATGTATCATGTGGATGTTACACGATAATTAAATATGCATCTTGGATTAAAAAAAAAGAAATGAGAGTCGTTTTAGGAGAAGTTAGATGGTAAGAACCATAACCACTGAGCACAACCTATATAGTATATAGTTCCTACCATCTAACTTCTCCTCAGTTTTGTTTTGTTTTTTTTTAAAAAAGACATGTATTTCTAATACACAGGTTGTGGAAAGTCATTCTGGGAAAGGCAGAAAATTGCTAACTGGAGTAGAAGTAGGTGAAGCAGGCATAAAGAGAAAGGGAAAGATGATCGAGGTGGTTTAAGCCTCAGGATGTGGTCTGAGACGCCTTGTGGCTGCAAACTGGCCAAGTGTTAATGGAAATGTTTTTCCAAGTCTCATATGCAATCTCTAGGCTATAACCCTCCCAAAATGTTACACCCTGTTCGAGTTAGCTAAGATGGGAAGGATGCTTAAAATTAGTCCTACATTAAAGAAGAGGAATTTACATATTGTGAAGGAAAGTGAGAGGGGAGGGTGATCAGATTTCTGTCTCGGTGCACTTTTTTGGATAATAAATGTAAATACCATTTGGAGGTCGCATAACAGGTGTAAATGGGGTCTTTCTTTTGTTTTCTTCTAGATGTGCCTAAGTGACAACACCTTTGTCTAAAACATATTGTGTGTACGTCCTTCACTGCATGTTCTTTCACTCAAACACTGCCCGCCTCTGTGTGTTTCATGGACGCTGTCGTCATTGGTGATTTCCTCCTGTTACTATTTAGATAAGTCAGACTGTTTGTGTAAACCAGTGGCATTTCATCATAGGGATGTGAAATCTCTTGGATCAGGCCTAATTCCTTAACTGCACACTCATGCCCTTTTCAGCAGAAATGGAAACTGTCTTTTCCATCTAGTTTCATTTCTACTTAATTTTTCCAATGTAAGCCCTGTCTTTACTGCTCCTGCCCCCTTGGGAGTACCTTCCTGCTATGTGATATATTTTTTAACATCACTTTACTGTCACCCTACACCAGTGTGGGGCCAGGCTGTGTGCTCTCAGTTTCCCTCTCTCATCTGTGACGCGATTTTGTCCTAAAATACTGTATGAATTTAGTTTTCCTCTGAATTAGGGTCAGTTACGTGAAGTGAAGTGGACTGTTTACCTTTTTCCTTATTCGCTTTAAGAATAGATATAGAAAAGTAAGATGGGAAGGCGAGTAGAGATGATACATGACAGTATCCTGTAGTCAAATACCTGGCATGGACATTATAGCAGACAGCAAAACTATTAAATTCTCAAAATTCTACACAAAAAAATAAAATATTTTGTTTGATCAAATCAAAAAGAGAGCTGTGTCCAGACATTTTAATTTTAAAATTTATAGGCACCTCAGCTGGGCATTTACACTTGACTAGATCAGCTAGCTATCTTGAGAACATCGCCCTTCCTTTTTAGCGCATCACAAGCAGACACTCTTTTATGGAGGTATCGTGATGCTATTACTGTTATGATGCTATTACTGACAGTCATGGCTCTCATTTTACATTTACATGTTGGGCATTTAGCTGGCATGTATCTAGAGAGACTTACAATGAGTGAGCAATTAAGGATTCAGCATCTTGCTCAACGGTACTTCGACATCACCCACGGCTATTGTTTGCAACATTTTGGTTCATTAGTAAGTAAGTAAGTAAAATTTATTTATAAAGCGCTTTTCACAGATAAAAATCACAAAGTGCTGAACAAAACATGGGGCAATAGAGAGCAATGCAGCAGAGGCACGGCCAAACACAGGCGCCATCTTGCTGACTAAAGTATGTACAATGTACAATCTCTTAAACCACCTCTGTCCTGTCCTTTGTGATGATTCATGCTAGTACGCTCTCACAGTTTGTACTGCAGAATGACACATTGGCTTTGTAGTGATACTATCATCCCTCATTTCCTCAAGGAGCACGGGCTTGCCCGCTCTCAGCTAGAAAATCAATGACCCTTGCGTGCCAGTGGAGTGAGATGATAAACTCATCAAGAATTAGTTGGTAGGAGCATGTTGGCATATGCCCATCTGTGATGAGGTAACTAAGAGAGAATCTGATACGTGGATATGTCATGAGGAAATGCAGGTTCTGTAAGGAAGAGGGTGAGAGAGAAAAGGCGGAGCTAAATGAAGCCTTATTTAGACTGTGTGTGTGTGTGTGTGTGTGTGAGAAGGGGGATAGGTGGGGGAGGGGGGGACATTCATGCAAACAAAATTAAGAATGTCCCCATGATGTCATGCTTTTGCTTCATTCTCATAACTGTGACCCACTAGCAAGCTGCTGTGTGCTTCGGTCGGGCTGGTTTTACAGGGTGCAGCTGGAATTCCAACTTCAGCTTAGCTGTGTTGGAATTCTGTTGGAGAACCATCAAATGAAAATCATGAACTGGTTTTGCTTCATCAGTTGGAATGTTCTGGGTCAGTTTGATGACATAGCAACAGTACAAGTTTAATTTGCAGCTTGTAAGTAATAGAAAGAGTTGCATTGTGTAAAGCCAGCCTTGACACTAGACAGAAAATGCTTGTTCTTCCTTAAATGACACAGCTGCAGCCATCTGAGCAGTACAGTGAGTCAGCTGCACTGCTATTGTTCATGTCTTCCTGAACTAATTAAAACATTTGAAGGAGAGCAACGTGTATCCGCTATGACGTGGCTAAAGATTACAAAAATGCACAATGATACCCTGTTTGGCCTTGTGTAAGTGTGCTTGTTTTCCCGGGAAAATTCCAGAGCTGTGACAAACCTTGAGAAAATGTTGTGCTGCAATCAGTTTACATGGCTGTTTATTTACTTGTGTTTCTATCTTTATGGTTTTACAATCCTCTTAAGGGGGTTAGGGTGGGGTAGTAGTCTTTATCCCCAAGAACATAACATCCGCCATCCACCTTTGTCCATTTCACATAACAGTAAAGCTCTGGATTCCCCATGTAAATCTGTGTCATAAGGGCAAAATTTTGCCCCCCCCCACTCTGGAATCAGGAAGAGGGACTGGATCAGCCCTGGTCTGTCCATTCATCACATACAATATCTCGGAAACCACCAGTCACATTTTGACAAGCTTACGGGGAATGACGCATGTTATTGTTCTGCTCCTGCTGCTGATTGGCTTTTCATGAAACTGAAGGGAATTAGGCGTTTCATTACTCCAGTCTGGGATTTTTAAAAAATTTTAAATTTCAAATTGGCCTAATACAGGTGCTAGAACATGTATATGATGTGATGAGTTATGGGTACATAAACGTTTAAGTGACTCTGTAATTTAATTTAATTTATTTTATTTTATGTTAGTTTAGTTTAGTATTTATTTGTCAGGGACCATGTACAGCACTGTTACTGCATCTAACTAGAGCTAATTTTTAACTGCAGTTCCTGGGCAGCTGAGTTGCTGAGTTGGAGTGAATCTCAGACTGAAGCAGTAATATCAGCTATATCACTGTGCAAAATTATTATTATTATTATTTTTGTTTTGTTTTTTTGCTTTCCTACTGTATATGATGTACAGTGGAGAGTGACAGGATGTTGTGGATAACAAAGGTTGGGTGCTGTATTCAAACTGTGACATCGAATCACACTTCATTAGGTAGCAGTAACTGTTTTGGTTGCACATATTTTCCCCGCTTTACTTACTTTTATAGATAAACCCAATCACTTTGTTGCAGACTGTTTTAATTACTCAATCTTTTCATCAGTGTGACACATTTCCCTGTCAAATGTATGGCATGGAAACAAAGTGAGATAGTTAAATGCCAGTTTCCCTGGGGTGGAGATCACTCTCTGAAGTGTCGCCCATGGTCGGCCTTTATGGTGAGCATGACGACGACATCGTAGATCAGAGAGAAAGGTGCCTGAGTCATTAGTTCTCTCCCCCTGTTTCCATTCCCATGGAGTTTTGTAAGGAATCTGGTCGCTGGGCAGTGGATACACCAAAACTTAGATTAACTTACAAGACTTTACAAAACATAACACACAACATAACATATCAAACTGGTGGTGTCTAAGGGCTCACTCAACTCTTATTTAAGTAAAGGTGGCATAAACAAAGTGAAATATGACTGAATATGAGACCAGCGGCTCTGTGATATGGTTCACATTTTGTTGCAAAGGTGCATATATCCGGTGTGTGCTGTGGTGTTGCTGAGATGTTTGCATGCTATAATAACGCTGCAGCATTGCACATAGATTTAGTGTAGCACAGGCCTGTAGTGCAGAGCTGATGAGAAACATATCACTGTAAGTATTTTCCTCACTCTCACCGCTCTCTCTCAGGTTATCAGACAAGTCCGGTTCTGAATGTTCAAAAGACTTTCTGCAGCCTGCAAAGTGCAGAGAAGTTCTTACCTTCTGTTGACTCAGTCAGAGATGGAAAGAGGCATGACGCACTGAAACTTGACCCCTTGGTCCCTCCAAAGAGCTCGGACTAAATAAAGAAGAAACTGTTGGTGTGACAGATTCCTCTGAACCCCCTGAACCTGTGCGCACACACATAACGACCACACATGCACACACCTACTTAGCATTTCCACTAATTATTTTGCTTAGTCAGTATCCCCATCAACTACCTTATCTCACCAAACCTTCCCACATTTTTTTTAACAGATTTTGCACAGGAGCATCTCCACGGGCCTCTTAGCATTCCCCCGGTGCATCCGAGGAGAATGGCCACTCTGTTTCCCACCAATCAATCAGAGGGCCCCCTGAAAAACCACATCACCCTCTGAACGCCAGCACCTCTATCTCTGCTGCTCCTCTGGCGTCTGCGGGACTCCGGGTGTGATTCCGGGCACTGGGATACCTAGAAACTGGGCCTTGTGGTCGTTGCCAGTTTCCATGGTTCCCCCCAGTCAAAAGGAGGTTCTTTCTGGCCCGATATGTTTGTGAAGTCCCCGTGAAAAGATGTCTCTGTGTCTTGAGATCCTGAGCCCACCGAGAGCAGAATTCCTCTGTGACTCTGGCTGAGATGGGGTTGTGCAGCGCCGCGGATGGAAGGGGGGAAAAAAAACACAGAGGCAGCATGTCTGGAGCTTGGAGCATCGCCATGCATCAGTTTGGAGCTCAGGGGTCTGGGTCACACTGGGGTTTCACATGAGGGAAGTAAACAGGCCAGTAAATGCACATTTACAGCGGCAAACACTCGTTTCAAGAACACAAACACAGACACAAGTAAACATGTGCACACGTGTATCTTTAAGTAGTAGCTGTAGCGCGTGAATTGAAAATGAAAAAAACAACATATGCATGCAAATCCTTGCTATACTTGCCGCTTGCCATATATGGTTTCCAGTTGCAAATTATTAACCACCAATTTATGCACAGGTACACATGTACACACCTGTGCATGTTTTCTTATGAGCTGGAGGTATGCTATTTTTCTTGTGACTCATCTCTTGACTCGTATTGATACTCCCACTGCATTTTTTCAAAGTAAAGAGTGCAAACACGTACACACACACACACACACATGGAGAGAGAGAGAGAGAGAGAGAGAGAGAGAGAGTTCAAACAGGAGTGCCTTGGCGAAGCCCCCAGTGTGACTCACCAGAAGCAAAAGAGGAAAAGCCGTTCTAAGACAGATAACACTAATAACATCCGGTGGGATCTTGTGGAAGTACTTTGTGTGTGAAAAAAAAAAAAAAAATACTGACAAACCCATGTTAGCTGCTATGAGCCCAGAGAGGTGTGTGTTTTTTATGTATCAATTATGTATTATGTATCAAATACATTATAAAATACGAGTGTGAAGAATTTATTCAATTCAATGTGTTTATCACTTGAAATGCATCCTTGAAATAGTGACTTCTTCTTAATATCCATGAACAATGAAAAGCAATTAGAGTTTAAACAGCGTGAGGCCAGGAAATTACATCAGTCATTTGTCTTAATGCTCAGTTTTGTGTCTGTGTTTACGTGGGCTATGCTGTTATACCAAATTTTTAGGTTTTTGATCCCAAGTTTTGAATAGGTGCAGACTGTGATTTCCTGTGATAAAAAGGCACAGCTGCCCTGGGACTGGATGTGCAGGAGACAGTCATTTTGATTTGATTTTAAGTTTGTTTTAAGATGACAACTAGTACTACCTGTCCATCCCGTCTGATTTGTGCACATATTCCTCCAAACTGACTGTTGGTTAAATGGTCCATCACAGTATTGAGCTACTCCCAGCTACAGCAAGATACTCTTGTAACTATTTTCAGTGTTTTCTAAATGCTTTTTAAGAAAGGGGAAGTTAAAGGTATTTTAAAATAAATTAATCAATCAAACAAACTTATTTATAATGCATTTATCATACAGTAAGACACTATACAAAGTGCCTTACATGGGTTAGACAAAAGATTTTTAAAAAATAGTAGAAAAATACATCACTGTTATAAATTACATTTTGATTTTATTTTGACATTTGCAAAATACAACTGAGAGAACACACCAAAGTGATTAAATAAACTTAATGAACTTATTTTAAGCTTATTAAATGCACATGGTCAAGAGGAATTTTCACATGAAAGGGATCAGATCAGCTTTCAGAAACATTCAGTATCTTATTTATCATGAACAGGAAATGTTTTCAGTCAGTCATCTGCAGGTCCATCTGGTTGCAGTTTCCATATTGTCCGTTTGTTCATGCAGGTTTCCTCCAAGTGTTCCTGTTACTCCCGCAGTCAAAAGACAGGCAAGCCAGGTAGACTGGAGGCTCTACATTGATCATGGGTGTGAATGGGAGTTTGACTGGCTGGCTGTTAATCTGTATTAGCTCTGTGAAGGAGTCACTGACCCATCCGGGGTGTTTCTCTGCCTTCTGTCCAGTGTGTACTGGGATAGACTCCAATCCCCAGTGACCCTGAGCAGGAATAACTGGGTAAAGAAATCGAAAAAACTTATCTATTTTGTTTTACATATTAGAGACAGAAGTTCGAAGCAAGGGAAAAAAAGAATAATTTCAGCCTGTTGTATCTCAAGTAACCTAAAGACTGGTGAAAATATTTTTGGAGGGAATGAAAGTATTTTTAGTCCAGAATAAATGAGATAGACTCTTTTTTTTTGTCTGATAGTTTATTTCTGAGGAAGAAATTCTCTGTTTATAGAAAATGTTTAGTGTTTTTACAGACCATTTTTTCTCTGAATCTCGTCAGTGGTCTGGCTCAGCTACAGAACAGCTTCACTGGAACTGGTAGGGTCGGTGTCTTGTGCAAGATGATTGTTTCCAGTCATTTACTGAAGTGCATGTAAACATACGGATGGTAACTTGAGGCCTTTTGGTTGAAAAATCATCTCTTGACTTACAGTGCAACTCTCTGCGTCCGTTGAGCTGCCTGTTCTGGTTTGACTTGAAAGGCTAATAAAGCACAGACAGCATGATGGTTGAGTCATCTCTATGCTCTCTCTGATTTGTTCTCTCTCCTTGTTTTCTGGTGCAGGCTGTGTTGTGTATGACAGTGCAGGGATGCCAAATGGTTTGTGCAAACATTGTTAGTTTCATGCTTTTTGAGGACTTGTTTAACTGAGGGTTATAGGCAGATGCTGACTGGTACCTTCTCGCCATTTACCTTTTGTTATTATTTCCTTCTTTTCTGCAAACTACTTGAAAATGTCTTACAAGGCTTGTTTTACTTTATGAATTGAAATGACGTCAAGGCTTGCAATTATTTTTTTTTCCAGCAGGAACACCATTTTCCCAAAGAGGCTTCTGGGCCTATGGACCTACAGAATACAGAATTGTGCACGTCAGCTGGTATTATCTTAATCCCACTAAGCATACAATAATTCCCTTAAAGATAATATAATTCTTAAACAGACACAGGGAAATGTAGTGAATTTTTACCACACTATTCAAAACGGGCTGACTATGCTCAAACCGCCAGCCGAACCCCTGACTTTGCACTGCCTGAGAAGCGTCGTTTCCATTGTGGCTTCTGAAAAAGCACCTGGGACTCCCCACATCGTAGCAGATGGGTGAACAACCACACACCCACTCAGGGCTGGAGCCTTGCTCTGTGGGGCCAACCATAACAATAACCCCTGGATCGGTCAGAACTCTTGTGCTGCTCTGCTTTCCATGAATTTGCAGTTGAATTCTGTTTTTTCCATGGTCATGGCCCATGGAACGACTTTCCAGAATTGCACTACCTTCTGTAACTTTTCAGAAAAGGAATAGGCTTAATTCTTGTAAAATAGGATTACACAAATGTAATCCTTAATTATAGACTATAATTATAGTGTACATATAATTATATTTAATTGTAGACTGTAGCAGCAGATACGCAATATTAGTCTTGCAATACATGGTTGACAGATTGCCATTATTTATAAAGAAAAAAAATCACACATCAATTTATCATTTGGCTCATAACTGCCCGCATTGGTAGATGACATCTGGCTTAATTGAGACAATCACCCTAAACCACAATATGAGGCTGAAGACAAAAAGTCACAGAATGCTCACTCCCTCTGCTGGACACATGGCAGCAGTACCGGCACACACACATGCTATTTCCTTTCAGTGATTAGGCATTACTGTAGATTCCTATGCAGTGACACTTTGCAGCTCGTTAAAAGATCTGAACTCAATGTTTTTTTAGTGCATACCACTACTGTAAAAATAATCAGACTGATATGAAGCCAACTGGAACAAAGCTCACAACTCCTGTCCATCACAGTATGTAAAAAAAAACAAAACAAAACAAAACAAAACAAAAAAACTACCTGAATGATCATGAAACTGTTGCCTTGGCCTGTGCAATTATAAAAGTTTTTGTGTTCCAGTGTAACTAGTGTGTAAACATTATGTCAAATGTTAACTTCAACTAACACCAGTTTAGGGACCAATAAGTCTGCAGAGGATGATGTGTCCCGTGTTCCTGGCCCTCATGTGAAAATGGGCATGAACAAATAGACCTAAAGATGTGCAATTAACTTTTGATTGACTCTAAACTTAGTAATAATAAGTAATAATGTATGCAGCTGTGAACTGTATGACACTACAGTATATAGCAAAGTCCATGGGTTCTTGGTTTTTAATTTGAGCTCAGCTGAGTACAAATGGTTCAAAATGAGAGATAATATAATTTCAAAGTTGTTTATTTTGCCAGAAATCATTTCATTTAAAAATATATAAATGACTATTCTGAAATCTCACACTCACTCTCACTATATGTCCTGAAATACAGCAGAACAAAGACAGATGAACATTTCAATATTTGCCTAAATCTGGAGCATAAAATCCTTCTCTAATAGTTTCCCAGGTAAAATATATTAAATGGGGTTCTGTGGCCTTTACTGAGTCCATTTGGGAGTCATGAAAAATACTACAAATCCACAAGGGAAAACCCCAGTGCTCTCATTCATGCATAAATCTGTTGCATGGAATCTTACCTAATTTGACAGACTTGTCTTTAGTTTACATGCTACATGTGATTTGTGTGTGTGTGTGTGTGTGTGTGTGTGTGTGTGTGTGTGTGTGTGTGTGTGTGTGTGTGTGTGTGCAAACCTGCTACTAAACATGTCTTACTGTGACTGACAGTATT
>OMKZ01034452.1:0-10213 GCA_900302535.1 Neoniphon sammara | reverse complement strand
TAGATAGAGAGAGGGGTTGAATCCTCCAAAGACTTGTACAACACACCCTGCACCAGCCTTTCCTGGCAGTTGTGTTCACTTTTTTTTTTTCCCAGACCCGAGTCAGGAATAGAAAGTAATTAGACTGCCACGGGTCCCCGCTGGGGTTCAAAGTGGAGCGTGGAGAAGCAGGCGCCTCTTTGCCAATCATCAAAGGCAATCTCTGCCACTAGACATGTCGTTTTCATTTCCTCCTCACTTTTTAATGAAACCCCCCAACAAACTCCAACGAGCCAGAAATTATGGAAGGAGTTCTTATTGGGTGACAATAACTGCAGAGCATTACCTTACACCACCACTATGGGCCAGGGAGGGCTTTTGTGTGCTGTGAGCTTGCAGAAAGGGAATTACTGAACAAGGACAGAGTGGAGAAAGTTTTACTTCCATGGGAGAATTATGCGCCAAGTGTAATCTGTTTATCTGTCTCCGTGCCAATTGTTGCCTTTGTGCTTTTTTCGGACTTACCTCCATTCTGTCTCACTGCCTCAGTCCAGAGGCTTTCTGGGCCGTCCTCTTTGGGTGTAAGGTTTGGTCCGATATCAGGCAGGAGGGGGTCTGGGAGCGTAGAAACAGTCATTGCCTCCTGGCCCCAAATTGACAAAGGTGTGGCTGTGCGAGGGGAGAGAAATGACGAGGGAGAGATGGGACTTAGGAGAGAGATACTGTGGGATGTCAGTCTCTGGATCCAAGCAGTAGGATGAGTAGGTTGTGTGGACAATGGCCTGCTTCTCGCCATCTCCTTGCCCTCTATAAAGCTACCAAGGCTGGCCAGACTTGCCCTGTTGCCCCCTTCACTCCATGGAGCATTTCTTTGCCTCTCCTGGTCGAGTCCTTTGCGCTCCCAGGTTGTGACCCTCAGGCTGTATGTCTCTAACTGTGGTGGCACCGTGGAGGAGGCAGGAAATCCATACAGAGCTGATCTTGGGGTATTCAAAGCGACAGCCATCTGCTGTTTCTTACCCAGGGAAGTCAACACGTCTTCACCGATGACAGCTGCATCCTCATTTACATTCTCAGCAGTGGCTTTCTCGCTCTCTGAGGCAATGGACAGCGCTGGAGCTGCCTCGGACCGTCTTTGAGCCTCTCCCATCTCAGATGAGCTCCCGACAGCAGCTTCTGACTTTCCCTCACTCCTCTGACTCCACGCCTCCTCATCAGCCTCACTCGGCCCAGATCTTCCATCATGGCTGTCCCCATTTCCTGCCTGCGTCACTGGGACTATTCCCTCAGGTCCTGATTCTTGTCCATCTGGGCCAGCCCCACCCTCTGCACCTACATTCACTATTAGGCCAGTCACATGTTCTGATGTGCCAAAGGCGGGCTTGTCAGCGTCTGAGGACTTCGATTTGATGCCTGTGTTGTGTGTTGATCCACATTGTCCGCCACAGTTGCTGTCCTCTGTGGGGGTGACGTTTGGGATGTGGAGATGGATTGGGGTACCATAGACACAGAGACAGGTTCCAGCCAGGAGGAGACGGTGAAGCGTCCCAGACATCAGCATCTCTACCGCCTCTCAGTGCCTGGTGAAAGTTGAAAGTGAATGCAAATGATAAATGCTAGTAGGCTGGGCTGAGGTCTGAACAGTGCCTGTTGGCAACTTCTACACTTTGTCAACCAACAGCCATGTGGGCAGAGAGAGAAAGCAAGGGTGGCAGTGCCTGGAAGGGATGGGGCAAAATGAGGTGGCAGGCCACATTACAAAGGTTTGCAGCATCTGCAGATGAAAGGGCCAGAGTTAAAAGCCAAGTATTATTCATTTGAGAACTTCTAGCTTATTTATTTTTGAAGCCCAGCCTATGATAACCAGGGAGAAGAGGATTAAGTTTGCATTTCTGTCAGCCCTTGCTTTGATCCTGTAGTTGTGGCGTTTTGAATAGCTCAACTAATTTGTATAATATTCCTTTTCATCTATGACTCACACGTTCCTTTCGTATAAACAGAAAGAAATACAGATGAATAAAGACATCCACACGCACGGGGAGAGAAAAGAGGGGGAGAGAGAGAAAGAGAGAGAGATAGACATACAGAGAGAGAATCTGACACAGCAATCCTTTGCACCCCTCCGCACTTTACAAAACTATAAATAGCACCAGGTTCCCTATCCTCTCGGATCCTATTCAGTTGGATCCATGGGTGTTAATTTGCTAAATTATGTAAGCTTCTCTCAATATAGGGCAATCTTCAAAGAGGATACGCGTGCATCACTAAATGCTACAATAATTAAAAAAAAAGAAAAAGAAGAAGAAGTGAAAACTGTCTGTGGTACATTTGTTTTGAATGCATGATCTGACTGCAGTATATAGACATCAATCATTGCTGTACAAAATGAGGAGACACGACACGCAGAAATTCCGCTGTGTTAACAGGGTGACACCCTTTTATATTGCCTGAGTCAGACAAGCGTCTCAGAGAAATCATCATCAAACCATGATGATGCACAGTCAAATAATGTCTCAATATAACCCTGAATCCCCTCTCTCCTGCCTGAGCACCATCCCCGTGATCAATATCACTGGTATAATGCACTCAACAAGAGTAGCCAGTCCACTACTTGACCTGACAACATAATCAACCAAACATATGCATGTGACACCATTAAACAAAATAATTTATACTGCGGTGTTGAAGCCCATTGCACGAATAAATCTGAAATGGTTGCATTGAAATGTAACACTGTAGCTATTCATAGTCTTACCTAGAGTCTATCCTGCAGCCGTTCCTAAAACGCATCTATCACATCGTCTTATGGAGATCGACGATGTAGCCTATTTTCATTATGCAATTAAATTCGCGTTAAGATGGCTAGAAAGAAAATTGCCTTTACCTTCCAGAATTCATGTCGAATTGCCTTGACAGGAGCGCACAAAGCTTTTCTTCCAGGCTGCAAAAATTTTATTGATACGAATACAAATTTATCATGTATACCCCCCAATAGAAATAGTGTGGAAAGCAAGCTGATGGAGAAGCTTGTTGTTGTGCAGCCCAACGTCACTGACTGAAAGTCTCAGTCTTCTCTACGTATGCCCGCTTGGGTTTCTGAAGTGCTGCCACCAGGGCTTCAAATTAAAGATTTATCAATTTTGACAGTTTCAGTCTCCGACTTATGTTAAGTGTGTTATCCCTTTCGGGTGCATGTGTCTATTTATTTCGTGTCAGACGCCGTTTTGCTGTGTGACATCAAATATTTTTTTCCCCCTGTGTTTCCTAAAAAGGCATATTAGGCTTTAATCTTTGCTTTGCCAGCTTTGCTTGCGTAGTGCTGAATGGACAGCTCCTTAACCTGAAGTTGTTAGAGGTAGCCCCCATAGACAGTAAAAGTTCCGCAGAAGTTGAATGGATAGAAAGGACATTTTCCCGTGTATCATGGTATTTTCCTTTGCTGCACTTCTTTCCACAGGATTTTGACAGTGTTGCCACGTAAATGACCATTTACGCCTTCTGACAGTTAGAATATTTATCACAACTGCCACTGGAGCAGGATGCCATGGTAACACATAAGTTTTCTGATGGCATGCACCAAATCAGTACTGCTTTCCATGACTTTATCAGCCTTTCTGTGGCAGCCATTGTACATGTACCTGGCGAATGACCATTCGAAAGTGATTTGATTGGGAATAACCGTTCTATCGGTTCGCATTCTATAGGTAGTACACAGAGCTGTTACAGTATCGTTTACCGCGAACCATACCTTACAATGTTTTCACCGCTCAAGAGAAAATATAAACAATACAACAAACTACAATTTATATAATTAAGAAAATTAAGTTATTCAAGTTATCAATTAATATTGTGCTGTGAGATCTGTTGTAGTAGGCCGTCTGTAATCTTTGTACGCTTTCCTAATTAAATTTTTAAATTCTACATATGTTTTCATCTGAAATTCTTAAATAGTTGCCATTGCACTCATAATTTTGAGAATGATTTGCTTATTTTATTTTTCGAGTTTGAAGACTATTTTGATCAGGCAAACTTTGGTGACGTCATCACGTGTTGGAAGACCCAGCCCAGCCCAGCAGGAAGACAACAAATTCTTCGATGCATCTGAATTGTCGGGGTTAATTTGTGATATTATTTTCACTTAAAGTAGAATAAAACAATAAAATGCCCTTATTTGAAGGGTTGGGAAGTGGAGGAGAGAAGACTGCAGTCGTCATTGATTTAGGAGCAGCGTACACAAAGTGAGTTGCAAACGTGAACGCTAATTTAGCTTCCTTGCTAACAGTCATTTGCTAATGCTAGTGAGGATGTATTGTGACACATTTTTATGCCCTTTTTATAAAGATTTATCTGTCTAATGCAGTGGGTTAACATTGTGTCACTCACATATGACACATTGTAACCTTTGTCGTAGCAGTGTTAGCTAGGTAACGTTATCTGATAACTTAGCTAGGGTATTAGCCATTAGCCACTAGCCACCCAACGTTTAACTTATGTCAGTGTGCCAATTGGCTAAAGTTTATCCTTGTTAAGAGCTTATGCCTTAAAATTGGGTGAACATTGGTTGCGCAAAGAAAGAATAACCGTACTCAATGTCCGTGGCAACAGGACTAGGAATATGGCTATAACGCTAAGTAATAAACGTCATCTTGCCGATTTTCATTTTGCATAATGCTATAAGGAACGTCAGAAATTACAGTAAGTTCAAGAGACCCGCCCGAGGCAAGTCATATGAGAATCAAGCGCCTGGCCTATTTTCTTATCATTCGTGTTTCCATTGATCAGTACAGACTTCTTTGTCTACAGTTGCCTTCACATGGTGTTTAAGACAGATCAGGTCTATATTTACAGCTGTTCTTGAAGGGTTTTCACTGCTCGTCAAATTATCAGGCTGCCCCTCCAGACAATTGTTTTTTCCATTAATAAGTTAAAATAAACTTCCAAACTGGCATGCAGAATGTTCATATAGAGTATGTTTCATTTGTACATGGCTTTTAAATGAGTTCTAATTTTGTATTTTCTTTGCATTGGTGCTTAAGAATGTTTACTGATTGCACTATTTTTGCCAGTTATAATCATTGATTTTGATTATTGGGGATGATTGATATTCTTCACTTTCCGCGCCTGCACACAATGCCCACTCAAGTTGAAACACAGCTAACAGCTGCTTTCTTTTGTAGATGTGGCTTTGCAGGGGAAACGGGGCCCAGGTTCATCATTCCGAGCGAGATCCGGAAGCCGGGACAGCAGCAGGTGCTACACCAATATGGTTTACTCTTTTGCAAAAAAAAAACAACAACAACAACAACAACTATGTACTTATTGAAAAGACCTGAGGAAAATGGAAAATATGTTAACCATATTTCTATCACCTTTAGGCCATCAAAGTAGTTCAATACAACATCAACACAGAAGAGCTATATGTCAACCTCAAAGAGTTTATCCACATGCTGTACTTCAGGTGAGACTCCGCTGCCTTCATTAGTTATTCTTTGTTAGCAGGAATAACAATGTTTAGTTTATAAGAATACAACACATATAAGAATACAATACAATATATATGAATAAAACAAATGTAACAATACTAGAAAACTCAATACGGTTTTTATTTATTAATTTATTTATTTTCTTATGTCAGAGTGGCTTTGCTGCAGAATAGGACAAACTGCTGAAAACTAACTGGGTCAGCTTCATCAAATCAAATTTTGTCCTCTCATCTGCCCCATTTAGGCACCTGCTGGTGAACCCTCGCGACAGAAGAGTGGTCATCATCGAGTCCATCCTCTGCCCGTCCCACTTCAGGGAGACCCTCACCAAGGTCTTCTTCAAACAGTTTGAGGTACAAATGGCAAACAGACCTGGGCGCTTCAGAAACTGGAGACCATGTTTGAAAATCGATCAAAATGAGGACAAATGAGGACTGTGTCTGACCAATGTTAGAAATAAAGTTGCTAATTTTACATGCTGGCCTATAAACAGTTGATTAATGAATTAAGTTGTTCTTATCTCAAATTAAATCTTTGCACCTCAACTGGACTAGATGAAATCCCAGCCCTCTAAATATGTAATAAGATATAAGACTGTTGTCAGGTTTCTAAGCACTCGATTGCTTCAAGATACATTGCACTTCAGGGCAAGTGACAAAATTGTTTTCAGTATTTGCATTAGATTGCAAACATCTTTGCACATATAAATCTACTTTCCATAGACTTTAGGCTTTCAATAGCCTCTCGTATCTCATGTCTTTTTTCTTTTTTTTAAGCATTTTTTGCAAATATATGTCAATGTATGTTGCTGAAAAAAGTCTTATTTCCAGCAACCACATGTCTTGTTATAATTAAAGGTAGTAAGGAACAGCAACTCTAAAATACTGGCTATAAGTGGTTAAACTAAATTAAGTCACTTATAGTTACCGCATTAACCACTTTTCCTTCACTTTAGTAATTGATGTATGTTGTAACCACTAATGGGTTCTCTTGGTTCCCAGGTGCCCTCTGTGCTGTTTGCCCCGAGTCACCTCATGTCCATCATGACCCTGGGGATCAACTCTGCCCTGGTGATGGACTGTGGCTACACAGAGACGCTGGTGCTGCCTGTATCCTTTCTCCATCACATTGGAGTCTTTGATTTATAGTCTTGGAACTTCCTACACCACCCTTCTCAAACCAAACTCTGTTCAAGTAGAGATTGGTTTAAATATGGACGCTGAGGCCCACAAACAAATGTCTCACAATAATTTCTAATGAGTTATTCTGTTGTTCTGTGATATTTCTGAATTTGTAAATGCAAGAGAGAAGGTGTGTATTGTGTCACTGATAAATTTCAGCTCAGGATGTCTAACCTACCACCTTAACTGTGAAATCAGGTCTATGAGTGCACCCCTATTCTGCCAACTTGGGAGGCTTTGCCTTTGGGTGGGAAAGCTATCCATAAGTGAGTAGCTTTAACAAATTTTACAGGAGCTTGTGACTTTGCAAATCAGTTTTGATTTTATGCACAATTTACCATAGGGAGGAAAACAATTTCTCTCTGTTTTTTCGGATTTACGTATTGATTGAACATCTTGTTACTGTATCAGGGGACTCTTTTGGAGGTACTTAATAACTGTGTGTAATAACATAACTGTGTGTCTGTATTGTTTGTAGAGAAATGGATGCACTTCTTGTGGAGCAGTGTACAGTGGACACAGACTCCAGCAGTGGACAGAGTGTACCTACTGTCATTGGTAATCACTGTAAAATGCTTTAAATGGAAATTAAATGCATACTGTCAGTGATGATGCATAATGGATAAATGTATAGTGCCATAACTCTTAAATGCACTGCTCCCTTGTTTCACGATGCAGAAAGCAGGAAAATATAATGTCCCTTACGCAGCATTTACTTTTCATAAGAAGTTCCTTCTGTGTGATGTTGGACTGAATCCCTGATTCACATTCTGAATTATACATTTGCATACAGTCTATTTTAGATTTTCTCGCCCCGCTTACTTTTGCTTAATGGAGGTTAGTGCCTGACTGAATCAAAATGTTGAACAGTCACGTCTACAGCCAAAGCAGAGAGAGGCAAGCTTTATATACATCAATAATTGACAGACACCAGGACCAGCTCACTTTACTGTTTAACTGCATCCCTGCAGTAGGCACAACAGGGCTGAATTCTTCATGCAGCGAAACCTTTATACTGTATATGATTTAGGGAGAAGAATCAACTTAATTCACATTCTCCCTTGGGCCCCAAGTCCAGGGTCCATCCAGTATTTGTAAATTACTCAGGTCTAGACAGAAATGACTAAACTTCTACATTCTTTGGCAACAGTGTAGGAGTTTACTGAAGGGAATCATGGGACTTCTAGTTTCTGGGATCTGGATTTGTTTTTGGGCCAAGCAGGTGTGCTTGTACATCAATCCAGTATCAGCCCATCAGTTGTTTATTTCCCCCAATCATGAGTCCGCCTTATAAAAACATAGCATGGATGTGAAATAGAGGGAGAATGTTTAACTTGAGGATAAGTAAACCAAAAAAAATTAAGTTTTACTTTTCTTTTCTCTCTTTACTTGTTTTCCTCAGGGACAATCCCAGAGGAGATCGTGGAGGACATCAAGGGTAGGTTTGAAGGACTTGTTTTGAGATGTAATTTCCGTTCCTCTGACTTTGTTCCCCTGAGGCTAATAGATCTCTCTTTTATTCATCACCGCCAAAGGCAGCGCTCCCAAAAGAAAACAATAGTTAAAAAAAATAAATTAAATAAATTAAAAAATAAGTTTCTGAATCTCAGTCACTGTAAATGTAGTTCTTATGTGGTTTGGCTCTGTAACAGTTTGTTACTTTGCACTTCCTTCCTTACAGTGAGAACGTGCTTTGTTAGTGACCTGCAGAGAGGCCTCAAGATCCAAGAAGCCAAGTTTAACCTGGATGGTACAGCTGAAGTGAGTTTAGTCTTTTCAAATAAGGCAGAGCTTTTAAGCAAATGTCTGATGTCTGGCATTGTTTGTTATTTTGGTCACCTCATTATCCTGACTCTTCTTTCTTTATAATGTACCTCTAGCGCCCAGCTCCACCCCCTGATGTTGATTATCCATTGGATGGAGAGAAGATTCTGCATATAAAGGGATCAATCAGGTTATCCGTCAATTTATGCTCCTTACATCTGCTGTTGCACTTAAATGATGCTGAGCAAACAGACCCAGAGACTCAGTTCTCATTTTTCTGCAAATTCCTTTCAAAGCTCTAAGGTTTCTAAGCTTAAAATTTGTACATCTCTTCTTGTCTTTTATTCGTGCATCTTGGCTGTGTTTGCATACATTTGTATTAACTCTCCACCTAGAGATAATGAAATGGGACCTGTCTTTTTCCTTGCTGGTTGCCTGGTCAGTGTCATAGGATTGTTGTGATTTAAAAAAGAAAAAGAAAAACATTGTGGCTAACGAGATTCCCTCTATTTTGCAGGGACTCTGTGATGGAGATGCTCTTCGAGCAGGACAATGAGGAGAAGAGCGTGGCTTCTTTAATACTTGATGCTCTCGTCAAGGTGAGTGACAGCAAAATAAAATGTGATATAAACTCTTAGCGTTTGCTATGGCAACGCATTAGTGCATAAATAAGTGGGTCAAAAGATTTTGTTTTTGTGCAGTCAGTTACTTAATACAGATTGAAAATTAGATGAGCTATCCTAGATTTAAAAACAGTTAAAAGATCTCCATCTGGCAAAGCTCTATAATTATCCAGGCAGGAGGAATGCAGCATCCAATTAGTTCCTTTTCTTTGATATTGTGACAACAGTGGAATTGAGTCCGTGTGTAATGGACTCATACTACGTTACTATGGCAACACTCAGCCATAGCCGCTCCAGTGTGATGAGAGTGGTTTGTTGTTCCAAGTGGGGATCAGGTCAGGCCAGGACAGCCTAATTAATCTTTATAGGCGTAGCAGTAGGCTTTACACAGCATCAAAATTTCACTGCAACAGCGATATAAAAAACAAAATTCTAGCTCAGTGGTCTCGGTGGAATCACATGGAGCTACGCTACTCAGGATCTAATGAAACAAAGCATTTCTCTTGAGACATCAGCAGAGCTGTAACCACCAGGCTCTGCAGGAAAGTCAGACACTGTAACCCTCATTCATCACAATTTGTTTATGGCTTAGTCTGCACTTGTGCTGATGACCAGAAAGTGGATCCCTGTTGCGGTGGAATTGCTTGTTCCTCCTGACGCATCTCTTCTCCCACAGCGTCAGTTTGACAGCATGAGCTGAGTTGAAAGATTGTTGTTTGGGTTCCATTTCTTTTATTCAGACTCATTTGTTTGCTGAAAGTGGATGATGAAGTGAAATGATTACTCTGTAAATTTAACAAATACATTTTTGTACATCTTGCAGAGCAGTTCAGATTCATGCACGTGTTTCATTATGTCAAAATTTTATGATCTAAGAATTTCTGTCCTCCCCACAAACTTAATTCCAAGAGTTACAATAAAAAAAACTGATTTAAAACATTTTCTTTTTGCAATTTCCCTGCAATCTGTGGTGTTGAAAGGTGGACAGTATTCAGTGATTTATACAATACTGCCTGTGTACATTATCTAATTCAGTATGTGTATGTGTGTGTTTCTGTCTTAAACCCATCAGTGCCCCATTGACACACGTAAAGTGCTCTCTGAGAACCTGGTGGTGATCGGAGGCACGGCCATGCTGCCGGGCTTCCTGCACCGTCTCCTGGCAGAGATACGCCTCCTGGTG
>OMKZ01034451.1:1346-11461 GCA_900302535.1 Neoniphon sammara | reverse complement strand
GAGCAACTTCAAAATGACCAAATCAGTATGA
This sequence comes from Neoniphon sammara, assembly GCA_900302535.1. Taxonomy (NCBI): domain Eukaryota; kingdom Metazoa; phylum Chordata; class Actinopteri; order Holocentriformes; family Holocentridae; genus Neoniphon; species Neoniphon sammara. The sequence continues at coordinate 11,430 of OMKZ01034451.1, read as the reverse complement.
GGTCATTTCCTTTAAACAAGTGAAAGGTAATTACAGAAAAATGACTCAGCGATACAGCATATCTCTAATGAGCTTCATGCAGTATCATGCACCACTGAGGGCTCTGGTTCCCCTTTAATAACACTTATGCTGAGATAGTGCAATATTCCCATTCACTTCCTAGGGTCTGTATTTTGAGAGACTAAAACAATAAAGTTCTCTTGATGCCTTTACCTTGAAACGGTGCACTTGTTTATACTTTATATTCTTTTTATTATTTGCCTGTTCCTTTGCACGCAACCTTAACTGCTCATAAAGTGCTTTGTGTTGCCGTAATGAAAAGGGCAATATAAATGAATGAGGTTTGTTATTGGCAACATTAGAAGAATCATAGTGTAGACTAGACAGCCAATGCAAGAAATTTTACACATGGGGTTTGATATTTGCCGGCGGTGCGTAAGCATCTCAATAACGAATTTCTAAATGCTCTTACCTTGAGGTAATGCACGGCTTTCTCTACATTCCAGTTGTGGTTCTGGAGGGCAGTTTGGCACTCCTCTATCGTTACGCCATGAACCGCCTCCTGCACCTGAAATGACATCAGCCACTACAGCATCAGTGTGTGTGTGTGTCTCCAAATGTGCAACAACACCTTGATTCCCCTGGCTCCCATTCCTCACTCCAGTTTATGGACTTCAGTTCTGCTGTCAGCATGAACATCAGCCCTCCGAGGAACATGCCCACAAGCACCACGCACACACTCATTCATGCACGCACACACACGCGCGTGCACATACACACACACACACACACACACACACACAGACACAAGCACTCATGCACACACTCAAGTACTCGCGCACACTCCTGGATCCTTTCCCAGACAACAAAAATCATCTGCATCGATTCAACATTAATCCTCTGCATGAACACCACTTCTAAAACTGACTATCAAGGAAAAATATTCTCATACTTGTTTAGATTTATTTCCTTTATCACTTGACAACCATGTTATCAGACCTCTACTGTTTACCTTTAGTTATGACTGAAATGGCCGATGCCAAGACTTTTCAATCACTTCTCTGTCTCCTCACAAACTGGAAAATTAAATTTATCTAAGTTTGACTTATTTCCTTTATCCAAATTCTACTTAAGCTAAGTCCAATTTGAATATGTTGATTGATGCTAAGGATTTGATAAAGGAGATAACACTGTCATATTGTTTCTTAGTGTGATGAGACTTCACACTGAACACAGCCAAGTTGTACCCCACTAATCATCGTAGTGTGTCTTTCCAGTAACATAGGCACTTCTTGCCATTTCCAGTAACATTCCTATTTGTTATCAATATATTCTCCTCTGCCTATGTGAGCTTGATAATGATGAGGTCTTTGTGTTATGGTTGGGTAATAAATGAACTTTCCCACTGTGGGAGAAAGTAACACTACTACTACTACTTATTCTTCTTCTCGACCTTCAACAAATACTACTACTACAACTACTAATACTCCTCTTACTTGTACTGCAGCTCCTCCCCCTACTACTTCTATGACTATTACTCCAGCAGCTACAACTACTGCTATTCCTCCTCCTCCTTCTGCTTATGTATGTGCATATGTATGTCTTGCATTGAATTCCACTGCACTATACATTATCTGAGATCCCATGTGTCCTATGTGCCTGTATCAGTAAACACTGCAGCCGTGGAGCTCAGCATTCGCTACAAAATGCCAAATTCCAGATCGATGTTGAGCCTTTGGTGAAACGCAGTGATTCTGACTCCCATCCAATCAGGCCACATCGGTGTCCGAATCGACTGGCCAGCAGCAAGGAGCCAATCAAAACTTCAGTTCCCTGTCTTTTCAATTCAAATCTCAGCAAAATAAATAAATAAATAAATAATTAACATGGCCTTTGTCCCAAAAAAACAAAAATGTGTTTCTGAGCGAGTAAATGAATGAATTCTCACTCAGAAGATACCCCATACTTCTGCTTTTTCACTGTGACAGAAAATGAAAAAAGTCTCTGAATATGACTGAGCAGTTTCTACTGAATAAATATTGAAATAGAATTTCCTATTTAACATTCGTGCAGACAATTAGTCTAATTGCCTTGGCTTTCACAAGTATGCTCCCAGCTTTGAAATGATGTCTTGCTGTTTCACATCAATCATAATTTGGTTGTGTTATTGAATTCCAGTTTAATGAGGATGTAATCAATTCACATAAAAAGCACAGTTGTGTGCAGTTAAAAATGCTGTGTATGTGTCACAAAAATTGCAAGTCGTTCACACAGCAACACACGTGCTCACACACCCACACACACACTTCTCTCTAAGTCTTCAGTCTAGGTGGGAAATTACACAAGAATTACCATCTGTTGCCACCCTGTGTTCAACACAGGTAATTGTAGGGTACAAGAGAATGCTTTTTGGATATGCTACAAACAGTATCTGCAGTAATTCAGCCACTTTTACACTAAATTAAAATCTCAACAAACAGGAATCAAATAAACCACAAGTCGTGAATGCACTCTACTCTGCTAAGTAGCAGTTATCAGGACTTAAGTCTCCCTTTGAGGCACGGCAATTAAATTATCCCATAATAGAGTAGATTTTTTTGGCTTCTAACTACCCAATCTTGTGGTCATCCTCACAGTTCTCACCTCCAATTGATCCTAGAGGATTACCCTGTACATTGCCTTGGGCTAATTTTAAGCTCTGTGATAACATCATCTTGTGCTAATGGGGACCGCAAGCTCTTTTAGGTTGATTACACTTGAGGAGTGGGGAATTGAAAACGGATGGCTCTGTCTGGATTAACAACACCACTTGAATTTGCTCTAATTTACAAAAAGCAATCGAGTAGGATTAAATGACGAATAGTAATGAAAGTAATAGAATGCACCATACTGCAGCGGTTTCACAGCAATTATCAGCTGAAAAGAATGCAAACTTAACACTTAAATCTCTAATCCAGTCAACAGTGTCACCATTCATCACTGAATAATGACCTAAATGGAAAAAAAATATGTACAAATTTTAAGTGAGAAGAGCTGAAATGGCAAGTAATTTAAATAACTTCTCTCGTGCAAATGTGTGCTCACCATTTTGACCCTATCAGCTGTGTTCCCTCCTCCCTCGGTCCTGGTGCAAGGAGTCAGCACCCCTGATGCCGTCAGCCCCTCTGAACAGACCCGAGGCAGACTGACAGAGGTCTTCATCCCTGACCTCGCCCCGCCCAGACTGCTGTTATTGTTGGAGGAGAAGTTAGCCTTCAGCTCGCCCGGCTGGAGGAGTCCCTGTCCTTGGGCATGTCCCTGGAGAGTCTGGCTGTTGACCACCATGGGTCTGACAGTCGCAGTGTTGGCCTGTCGTATGTGCCTTTCCTCCCCGCCGCCTACGGACAGGCTCTCGGCTTCCTTGAAGAAGCGGTCATAGCGGTCAAGGTATGGGGGCCTCTCAGGCAGGAGGTAATAGTGGGTATTACTGACTTTACGCCCATCACGGACAATGGGGAGGATGCACGGGCCCTTGCTGGCTGGGTCCTTCCCCTGTGCCTGGGCTTGGATGACTTTGGGTGCAGCATATTTAGGATCTGAGGCAAAGCTGTGTGTCGTTGGCATGAGTTTACCCGGAGAGGTGGAGAGGTAGGAGCCATAGGTGTGTGCAGAAGGCGGGCAGGAGGTGAGGGGAGCTGGCATGGCGTTTGGGCTAACGGAGTAGACTCTCTGCTGGGGAGAGCCCACCACAAGGCCCATGGGGCTGGGGGTCCTGGAACCTGGCTGGGACAAAGGGTCCCTAGGAGGGATCTGAGGTGGTCGGTCGTGTGCTGGTCCCGAAACGTCCTCCGTGGTGCCAGCTGGTGTTGGGGACAGGGAAAGGTCACCTGACCAACGGACAGGTGTGTAGTCTGCCCTTTTTACGGGGCGAGGGGGAATGGGCACACGGGGAGGGATCTGGGGTTTGTGCTCAGTAAAGGAGAGGACGATCTGTCGGTGCACATCCTGGATTTGGGGGTTTTGGGGAGACGAGGCTAAGCTGTGGGACGGCGAGGTTGACCGAGGAGCACCTCCAGTGGGCACATTGAGCCTTCTCATGCACTCTTGCTGCAGCTCCTGAAAGATCTCGGCCGACTGGGAGAAAGAGGTGGAGGGTCCCTGACTCTGCTTGCTGGGTAGGAAGAGGTTGTCCTCCAGGCTTGGTCTGTCTGGACCCCTGGAGGCAAGGACCTCACCCTCCATCTTCTGTCCAGAGGGGAGAGCCTCATTTTGGTTAAGGACGTCACTGTGCTCCTCTTCCAGCTGCTGCTCTGTGCTGTTGATGGAGCTCACCTAATTTAGGGACAGGAAAGTAAACAACTTTACCCGCACTGAAACGTGCTCAGCCTCACACATTTCCCATCTCAATACATTTCCAACCTCAATACAACCACTATGGGTCTGAAGCTGCAACTGGGTGATAGCAGAGCTGTAGATAAACATTCCATTTCCCACCTTGAGGATATTTTATGGCATCATCGAATGAAATTGTGGCATAATGTATTACGTGTTATATCATCTCCTACCATACCTCCATATCGTCCTCATCTTGGGCCACATCATCGTAAGCTGGAGGCGGGGGTAGCGGCCGGGCATCCCAGTCCACTACGGGCGTTGGGTGGAGGGGGCGGGGCAACGATCGAGACGGACTCTGAGGTGGAGTCTGGTCCAGGATGTTGTCTGCTTCCAAAGCCAGCTTAGCCAATGTGGGGATCTGAATTTCAACGACAGGGGACGGGGACGGTGTAGGCGGGGGGAACTCCTCGCCGAAGTCTATGAGTGACACCTCGCTGTTGGGGTTGTGGCCTGAGCCTGGGGTCCGGCCATTGCCCTGCTTGGAGGCGGAGACCCACGCTGCAGGTTTAAGTTTGAGGCCTTTGACGGAACCCGGTTTCCGTAGCGATAACCTCTTGAGTCCTGTAGAGGTCAGATCCTCATCCTCAGTTACCGGATCATAGCATGGTTCTGGAGACACAATGACACAATATGTTAGCAGTTCATTCCTTTAGCTGGATTGTTCAGAAAGTGTTGATATTGAAGCTCTTTAAGACAACTTTGGCCAACAAACTACAAGACAGATGGCACTATTTTCCATAAAACCTACAGGTTCAGAGTTAGTCCTATTGCACAGCATGGACACTGCACACCTGTTAGAGGGATGAGGGGTTGGGAGAGTGGGAGATGGAGGAACAATGACGTTAGGAAGTAAAAAAATAAAAGCAGGTGAGAGACAGAAGGATGAAAAGAGAAGAGATGTACCTTGGAGGAGTGGAGCTAGGAGAGAACAGAGAGGGCAGGAGCAATGTGTGATGAGCTGCTGAGAGAGACCACACTTACTCTTGACTAAAACCGCTGGCTGTGGGGGGCGGGGAGGGGGCTCCTCTGGAAAGAAAAAAATAAAAACAAAACACCGCCACCACAGAGGGAAGGAAACAGAGGAATAAAAAAAGCGAATGAGAGCAGCAAAGATAGTGAAGGGTTAGAAAAAAATAAAGAAGCAACAATACGATTGCACATAAACCAAATGCTTTGCAAGCAAGAAAAAAAGGAAAAGAAAGTCGTTCTGGCAGTCCTCTCCTCCAGTGCAATATCTACACCGAGCGAGGCCATCAATCTGTGGAGAGTTACCAGCTTCCAGTCCCATCAAGCCTGTCTGAGCCTGAGCACTGATTTCATACCAGCTCATAATAAATGTATATTGCTTTTGCATGTAATGAAACTCGTAATGATTCTGTGCCTTGGTGGAAAGGCGTATACTATATAGGTGAAACATAACACTGCTTGAAAGACCAGATTAGCGAGCGCAAATGATCCATTAAGAGAAAGGATGGCAAAAATCCTGTAGGTTGCCACTTTAACAAACCCAGGCATCCTGTGTCTGTCTTTTCTTTAAGAGGCATAGAGAAGGTCTATACTGGCCCCAGAGAGGGTGACTTAAAGAGCAACTAAACCCCAAACCGACATCTCTGTGGAGCCTGACCTCTGATGGTGAAAACTAGGGTGTCTGGTCTATGGTGGCAGGTGATGTCACCACCTGTTGCACTCTATGGGTGGTGTAACCCTGTGGAAGGCTGATGCAGCCACATCACGAAGGTTTAAATATTAAAGCTTTATCAAACTGCTCCCCAAGACTAACTGGATTCTTTTCATTCCTCTGGTTCTTTCTGATTTATGCACCTTGTTTGAGCTGCAAGGTTGCAACAGATTGCTTTAACCTTTGTATTTCATAATACATGGCCATGACTTAGAAAACCTGATCCATGGTGCTAGCTGAGCATTCTGACTCTGAGGATAATTATTGGTCCTAGAAGGGTGGTCATAGTCTTTGTCAGATGGGTCATGGGGCATCTGGGACGAGGTAGAATTAGAGAGTCTGCTACTCACTCTTAGCTCGACCTGGTAGCTGTGTGGGTCGAGCAGCATTGAAATCTAAACCAAGAACGTCAGGAGGATCCATAGGATTGCCTAGGTACAAACTGAGAGGAGAGAGAGAGAGAGAGAGAGAGAGAGAGACTTCAATAAACATCAATATACTGAACATACAGTGTAACGTGTTGCCCTGCTGTTATACTGCTACAGTGACCTGGAAGACATTTATAATGTACTACTGCCATCTACTGGTGAAAGTGTAACACTACAATTCCTCTAATCCAGCAAAACCAACCTTCAACATGATGTGTAATAATTGTATGATCATGTAAGGGGATGACAGGGCTTTGAGAGCATGCCAAGGCTTTCTGGGTATTTTGCAGCCAAATTGTAACTGACTTCACATAAAATTGCCATTTGTTGGAAAGTTAACACTAAATGAAGGCCCGTCCTTACTCATCAATCTTGTCAGGGAAGCCCCAGCAGCGATGAGGGTCAGTGTCACCGTGGCCTGTGTGGATGAAGCTGTTCTTCAGCGGCCGGCTGATGTCATGAGCTGACAGACCCGCAACTGATGTCACCACGTTCCTGGGGAACTGACCCACCTTCTGGGTCCGCTTATTTTGACCGCGCCACCAATAGTTTTCTGCCCTGGAAGATGTAGAAAGTGAAGGTCTTTATTCATGTTTCTAAATGGGACATCAATCTCAGAATATCCTGATTTGTACTGGAATTTGATCCACAGGCTGTAATTTTGACAGCTTTTGTATACATCTTTTATGCTGTACGTCAGTAAGTCTGGTGGTTAGGAGAGGAAGAGAAAGAGAGAGAGGGAGCGAGAGAGAGAGAGAGAGAAAGGAGATTGTTGCAGTTACACACAACCATAGCAAAATTTACACAATACCGAGTAAATCAAAGTCGTGGCAACTTGGAGATCAGGAATAAGGCTTCCTGAACAAACAAATCTGTAATTACCACCCATGAGAACACCCACCTCCCTTCAATGATGGTGATGACATCATTGACCTGGATCTGAAGCTTGTCTGGCTCATCAAAGTCCTGGAGGGCACACATGTCAGTGGGCATGGTCTGAAAAGAAACGATTACAACACAGACACAGTGATTCAAACTTTACCCTGAGTTAAACTGTATGACAGGCCACTGCTGTCAGCCTGTCTGTTCTGATGATCTGTACTTCTAGTTGATGCCCTCTAGTCAGTTTCTCGTTGGAAACAGATCCACTAGATGGAGCTATAAATCAATTTATGCAAAGATGGATTGCCTGGGTAATCCTGGCTTCTGGGCAGTAAAAGTGTCAAAGCTGCTGTGAGGTGGGCTTTGTGTGGGAATGGAGAGTTTAAGAGTCCATAACAAGATAATAAGAGTCACTCAGCATCCTTATTAAGGCAACATGCTGAAACAAAACACTTATGGGTTGAAAAGCCTGGACAGAAACCTCTGACTCTCCAAAGTAACTGCCTCCATACCTCCAGCAGGAACTCTCGCAGGGCGACGAAGGTGGGTCTGTCGTCTGGTTTCTGGGCCCAGCACTGCAGCATGACGTTATAAATGTCCTGGGGACAGTCCTCTGGCTTAGGGAGGCGTTCGCCCTCCTTATCGATCTTGTGCAGAATCTGAGGCATATTTTTTTTCACAAAATAAGAATAGGGTTATTGAAAAATACTGTATGTGAGTAGAGCAGATCTGTGAGAATGTGGCTAGTTTTGGGGGCATTTTTGAATGTGAGCTTGAATACGTTAATGTAGCTTCAAGGTGTTTGCATGTGTATCTATGTACGTACCTGGCTCCCATTGAGGCCCAGCCAAGGCTCTTGGCCATGGGTGCACATCTCCCACAGAGTGACTCCAAACATCCATGTGTCTGTAGCATGGGAGAAGGTTCTGGTCTTCAGACTCTCTGGGGCACACCTACAACAGGAAGGACATCTAACTGTTACTGGGGTCACCCATAAAACCAGTCATCTACCCATCTGTCCAAGAGTATCCCCCTCTTTGGACGGGGAAAAGCAAGACAGATCGCTTACCTGCTTCCTGGTTGCCATAGGAGTTGGAATGGCCACCCAAAAAATCCCAGCAGGCCTTGTTTTATGGGTAATTTCAGCACAGTGGAATATATCCTATCACTGACCAATCAGACTTCCTCACTGAAACTACCAGCTGAATAATAGTTCATGTTAACACCCTGACCTCTAAAACCACTCATGCCCATCCTGACCTAGCTCTACATCCTGCTTGATTTGCTCTTGTGTTTGTCCCTCATTGTTATTGTCTCACCTTTCAATATACATCAACCCACCATGCGAAAGGGACCTTGCGGTGCTCCTGCATCACATAGTGCTCATGGTTGTTCGGCAGAGCCCTCATCAGGCCAAAGTCTCCGATCTTGACTCTGTGGGCTGATGCCAGGAGGATGTTCCTAAAGGGATTGAGTGAGATTTTTAACACTTTTCCGTACATTCAATTGTCAAAGTTGTAATTCTGGAAAAAAGATTAAAATCAAGCAGCCCAATCCTGGAAAGATTAGGTCCACTGTGAAAGAGCTATCCAACTGTAGAATATTTTTCAATCCAGGACCCAGAGCTCTGCTAGTTTTCATGCCAGCCATCAAATCAGGGACTATTTTACACCTGGGACACAAGATGAATTCAAATCAGCTGGAAGGATAGAAGTGCTCTGGGTCCTAAAGACCAGGATTGAAAACTACTGACCTAAAAAACAAATTCTTCCCAGCGCTTTCGTCTCAATATGACAACAGCCTTTGCACTTGGTGGCAAGTGGCAAGGTGCAGTGTGGCATGGTGGCCAAGTGGCAAGGCGTTGGTCTCGTAAACCAAAGATCATGGGTTCAAACCCCATCTATGCCTTCAAATAAAGAGCTGGTCTCAATAACTGTTTTCCCCCCAGTGATTGGCATATTATAGAACTCTGAGTTATACTGCCGTAGTAGTAGTAGAAAAAACGAAATGTGTAGTTATTATCATTTCACCATATGTAACTGGGAAAATCACAAACTTACATGAGCTTCTTAGATTTTGCGCCAGTGTCTACACACACACTAGGCTGTAAAAGAAACCAACCAATCAGGGCTAGAGAAGGTCTTTGGACTTCTTCTCCTGCCAGCCAATCGTGGCTCATTTTGCTTGCCAAGTCCCCAAAATGTCCTGCAGATTTCTGGGTGGAGGAAAACTGCTGCAATATAAATTATTAAAAACACTTCCAGAAAAAGTCCTGGAAGGAAAACTAACTTCTGAAGTGTTTCACAGATGCCAGGTAATGAAGTGAAAACTACCCACTCTTTAAAAAAAGGATTCTGATCGCTTATGTGCTGTAGTGGTCAGAATTGTAGTGAGAGATTAAAAAGAAGTGTGGGGCCTACCTGGCTGCCAGGTCCCTGTGGATGAACCTCCTCTGCTCCAGGTAGGCCATGCCACAGGCCACCTGCACCGCGTACTGACACAGTGTGTGGATCAGCACCGGGCCCTGAGGACGCACACACCGCAGACGCTCCAGCAGAGAGCCCAGAGGAGCCAGCTCTGTTACCTGCAGGACAGACGGAGAGAGAGGTGGGAGAGAGCGAGAGGGGGAGAGAGGGGGAAGTGGGTGAAAAGAGACGACGTGGGGGATGAAAAAGCAGGGAGAGGAGAGGAGACAAAATAAAGATGAGAGAGGAGAGGCGGG